>JAKWBJ010000134.1:202500-339809 GCA_023159175.1 Wohlfahrtia magnifica
ATGGGCGACTAACTTAGTGATAATTTTTTACCTTTTTTCCCCATTTATTACCCTTCGTTTCAAACCCAAACAATTAACAAAGCCTACAGTTCCTTCCAGAAAGATACTAGCATCTGCTGTTTAGCTGTATACAGTCTTCAAATAATTGCACAATAATATTTATATATAAATATATATAAGATATATATGCAGAAATCTTTTACCCGATGTACATACTTTGTTCAATACCCGTTTATCCAATCTTTCCCGATTTTTGCTGATGTGGATAAATGGCGATGCTTTAATATTTGCACAGGTAAAAAATGTCATATTTTGTGTGAATGAAAGGCTCCATTTAAAATAAATATAGCCTATAGTTCCATGCAGACATACAGAGAGATAATGTAAAAATTTCAAGAACATCAATTTGCCGTTCAGCTCTCTATAAGGCACAAACAAACAAACACACGCACATACATACAAGCACACAATCATTTTTATACATAAGATATCCTTCATGAGATTACGCGTTAATTGTCTAAAAATTACTAGCACTAATACTGGTACAGCTGGCACTATTAAAAGCGGTGTTAGAACTTTTATAGTACTAGAAGTATAGTTCATACACAACACTTGTAGACGAATAGAATTTTTGTGTAACCAAACAATGTCATTTGAATTGTCTAAAAAATAAGAATTTAAATTAAATATATACATCAGTTTAACAAAAAAAAAAAAAAAAAAAAAATGTAATGACGTAAACCTAAGAATTACCAAAGCTTAAATTAAAGCAAAAGCTAAAAAGTGATTGATCAAATTCTAAACATTTTAATTTTTCAAACACACTCAGTGCTAATTTGAGCACAAAGATGGTATAGTAACGTTAACAGTTGAGTACTAGTGCTGGTGATTTTTGTACTAGTTAGGTACTTAGTTTAATCTCCGGCAGGGTATGTATATTGATAGCTTTTAACAGGTGTTTTTTCGATACCCGTTTTTTGGCTGATGTGGATAAATAATGAAGCATTAATTGTTATTCTATACATATCTATAAAAAATTCCATATTTAGAATTGATAGAAAGTCCAATTTTTCCATCATGGGAATGCTGCGAAACCTGGTGGCTGTCATCACTGTGCATTGGGGGCTAGTGCGCATGCTAGGAGACTGGGGCTACCGTTCAGTTATTACTGTAGGTGTTGTCAAGATGAGGAAGAGGACGACACTGTCGAGCATTTCTTGAGGCTAAATGCTTGACGAACTGTATGTGAAAGGGGTTTAGACCATAATGTTCGGCGTGGTGACCAGTCATTAGTGGGAGTCGCCGCGATGCACTCTGTTCCTCAATATTTTTCGTTAAACTGTAACGAGCACCATTTTCATATTCATTTTGCAAAATGTTACTTTATTTAATTACCTAAATTATTTACACTGTAGTTATTTTTATTGCCATTATTGTTACATGTAAAATTATTTTGAGTTTTTTCATACATAATCATCTCCTTTTTTATGATTTCAATTATTTACTTATTTTACTTTTGATCTTTTTGTTATTTTTGTTTTGCAATAGTAACTGTTAATTATTTAAAAATAGAATATCACTCATTTCTGTTTTGTTTTATGTTAATTTCCAATAATGTGAATTATATATAAGTTGATGAATATGTAGAATTAAGGTCATTACATATTTAAACCTCGGACAATAAAGATCAAAAATATTATTAAATAGTCTTTTGTCCATCAATATAAATAATAATTTTGTATATCACTTAATAAGTTAATGAAGGCGAATAAAACGCTCCGGCCGCTTGTTCAGCCTCATTGTTTTTTATAAAAATATTAAAATAATTGTGGTCAGCTCGGACGCACCGCGACTGGCTCCGACTCATTATTTTAATATAGACATAAACCCCGTGAAAATTATATCCTACAATACCTTTTTCCTCCAACTGTAAAATCGGCATTAAAATTTATGAACAAATCTTAATGAAGCGAAGCATCATGTGCAGACTTTTGTAAAATCAACTTTAATATTTTGGTAAGATGAAAATAGGCAAAATTTAAACAAGTATTTAAACGAATCTTATGTCCAATCGAACTGTAACTACAATTACAATATAATAACAACATAGACGTGATATTGTAAAACCACTTTTTCATTAGAACTACATCCTCTTTTTTAACGAAGAAATTGTCTCTACCACCACAGTTGCAAAATAAATGAAAAGGTCACAAAACCGAACATTTCCACCTTTCGAATGTCTTTAACTGCATAAAAAGACATTTTAATTTCGCAATGATCATGAAACTGATGGACAATAAATTATAAAGAAAAATAATTTATTTTTTATTTTCTTAAGGCTATACAGAGGAGTGTGCGCGTGCGCAATTTATTTTCTTGTTAATGTTGTTTTTGGATTTTTTTTTGCAATTCTAATCACTTGTTCACTTTACTAAAAAGAATCTTGTGTTCAGAATAAATACAGTGTTTTACAGTCAAAATAAGCCAGGCTATATTTTTTAATAAAATGATTGATATCTGAAGAAAAGCAGATCTGATTGGCAAAGGTATTTTATCTATATAAAAAAAATATATCTGCAATCTTTTCAAAGAAACCTTTTTGTGAAAAATTTTAAATAAAATACATACAAAACTCATTTTGAACTTTATGAGGGTTAATTTTAAAACACTATATTATATACATACATACCCAATTGAAATAAATATTAGAGGTTAGAACGTGGCTGATAGTGTTAACCGCTGAGTACCCTAGTTTCAATAAATTAACTTCAAAGCTTAAAAAACAACAATTATATCAGATAAATTATCTCAATATACAACTCAAATATGTAAGTGCACAATAGTAGTGAACTTGTAGACGTCTAGGCACCGATTGCAACAAATTTGGGGTGTATGAGGAAGAAACTACGTCTCACTTTGAGTGCAGAGCATCGAGAAAGTCTTTTTGTGACTTAATGGCATGTTTACTAATATTTAGGTGGACCAACAAATTTTTTATAATATTTAAGCCTGCAGATCTTGCTGGAACTGGGAAGTGGAATGAAGTTGTATGCGAACTTTGTATGATAACCATTTGTTTGCATTGCTTATTGTACGATTTAAAAAACAATAAGTTTCATTGCATTCATAAGTAAGCATAAAAAATTAATAAATCCAAAATAGGACAGTTCTTATATAAAATAGCGTATAAAAACCACGAAATGTGTTTCCTTGAGAAATATAAGCATAATATTTTAGTCTACTTAAGCAGAGTATACACCATTTAATAATTATTTTCTTCTTCTTTTCAAGAATGTTAAAATCGTTTAATATTTAGTTAAGCTAATAACTTATAAGAGCATGAAAGTACGCAAAATCGGGTTTTTACCAGTAACTTAGGGTTTTGAAGGTTTTTTGAAAATTTAAACTTTTTGACAACACCTCTAAAAGAAATGGTATCACCAGTGTGACCATATTAGCTTTTTTAAAGCTAAATTTAGCTTTTTTATGTTCGATTTAACTTCGAAATTTTTCACTTAGCGTTTAGCGTATTCATTTAAAAAAAATTAATACAAAGAAACGTTGCGTTTTAAAAATCGTTAATATTACTTAATTTTAAACGAAGTTTAGTGACAAGGAATAGAGAAGTTCAACATTTTTTGTAAGAAAAGAAAATGTCATAAGTATATATATAAACAAAAAATTAATTTGATTATAAATTTGTTTCTTTTAATGTTTCAAAAAGTGTTACTACCTCAGTTATGAAATTTACTTTTTTCTGGTTTTGTTCCTTTGCTATTTTGAACTTAATCGCCAGTGTTGTGTTTATTATTCATATACAATTTTTCCCATTAATCGGACAAAAATAATTCGATTGTACATATGGAGCACTTGTTTAAAAGATGACATTACAATTTACATTTCTGGTCAATGTAGTTTTTTAAATCATCGCTAGTGTAAATTTGTACATTTTTTTAAGCGAATCAGTACGGGGGATGCAAAAAGGTTAAAAGAATGGGAATATAAAACAAAAGAAATTTTAATTAAGGTTAGATTATTACAATGGACATTTTTGATTCGCCGAAAATTAGTTGGAAACTTGCCACCTATTTGTTTTTGTTAGGAAAATGCAAAGACGTTTGAGAATTTGTTTGTTGTTTGAATTGAATTTTTTTGTTGTTTAAGAATTTTGTAAAGGTTTAAATATAGTTTAAAAAATTATGAAATGTTTAAATTGTTGTGTTTTAAAATATTGAAATAAGACTAAATTCTAGAGAACAAGGTTGTAGACTTTGTTTTAATTTTTGCATATACTTGTATCTATGAATTTAATTTATATGTTTATATATGGTATGTATACATCTTAATTAATCATCAATTAATTCATAAATCCATATGATATAACTATACGTTTAAACGTTTGAGTTCTTTCGAATTGCGGAATAAAATGCAGCGAATTATTTATTGTTATACAGTCTTTATTTTTCAAATAAATTATAGTACTTATTAAACTTTTTCGTTTTTCCAGTAATTTACTCAACACTTAATACATAAAAAAATACCTTTCTTGTGTTCTACACGAGTGTACGGTTAAATTACGACTGACTGACGTAGACAAAGTAGCGTTCCTTAAATTCCTAATTACCATCAGCTTCTAATGTTCTGATACATTCTACAACCTACTGTTAAGTTGCGATTAATTCATTTTTAAAGATTTACAGTCATAAGCAAAAAAAATCTAAAGGTAGACTTGTAGTGTACGTTAGTTACCACACATCTTAAGCTTAACATTAAAAAAACGTGTGCAAAAACCCTACATTAAGAAATACTTAGTTTTTTCTGAAACAA
Organism: Wohlfahrtia magnifica; assembly: GCA_023159175.1. Lineage (NCBI taxonomy): Eukaryota > Metazoa > Arthropoda > Insecta > Diptera > Sarcophagidae > Wohlfahrtia > Wohlfahrtia magnifica. Next base: position 207,328 of record JAKWBJ010000134.1, read on the forward strand.
AATCACTTCAGGTGTATTTTTGAAAGTCCATTAAATTTGTATAGGTAATTTTTTAAATCTACAGTTGGTTCTTTTAATTTGAGCTTTTCAATCATTTCATGTTTTTTTCAAAACTTATATTTGAATCGAAAAAGGATAGAGCTACTGTTTCCTCCGAAATATACCATAAATGAATGCTCATTTTATTAAGAATTACTGCTGAGATTTCTAGGTTAGTTTCCAAATACTTTATATCATCTTGAGTAAAAATCGAATCTTGAAGCGTCTATGGCATTAGTACATCTGAACCAGACTTATGTAAAGTTTTACTAAAAAAAGGAAATATTGCGTAATCCATTTGATTCACTTTTCGTAAGTGAGAATTGGTCGCGTAGCAAAAATATTTGTAAAGAATATATTGCTTTTTACATCCATCGTGCATGGCTAGTTGGACCAGGCGTTCGAAAATTATAAGGCTCTGCACTAAGAAAGATTGAAGACTGAAGTAATTATTTAAAGTCTTCTCGATTTTGAGATTTAATCAGTTGTTCTTAACAAAAGTTTATATAATTTTCACGTTCATCTGGACTTATTTGTAATAAAATAGTTGCATCTTCATTGCCACTTCTAAATAATTCTTTGTTGAAACTTGGCCATGATTTGGAAAATCGTTCAAATATTGAAACTTCTGGAACAGATGTAGAATATAACTTTGTTTCAAAACCGCTACGCAATATTATTTTATACATATGATGGCCACAAGATAGATTGATTAGACTACGTCATATTTTTTTCCAAGAGGACAAGCCGTTTATTTGGTCCACAATATTCCATTTAACTAATCTTTCATAAACTGCATACGCAATATTTTTGCCAGTTGAAGATTCTACTTTCGGTGCCACAAAAAATTTCGATGTGCCGCATCTCAACAAAATTGCAATCCGTTAAACTTTTGTGGATCCGATTAAATCTTTCATGAACTTTCCATCAAAATGAGTTACCACCGAAGCATTTTATTAACTTATAAATGATAAAAGAATTGTAGTAGAATTTAATACTACCTTTAGTTAAAAATAAATAAAAAAACTTACATTATTACCATCAGACATTTTGACATTATCCATATTATTCTTTCGATCTCATTTTTGATGTAAAACAGAGTTTGAGCCTAAGTTTCTATTCTAGATAGCCGTGTTGTTAATTAGTGACTCGATAACACTATCTTCATCAGTCCACTCCATAAGTTACCAAACATCTATAGAAAATCGAAAACTGAATATTTAAAACTTAAATTTATTCATATACAAAACTTACCTGATTGGCTCGACTTTTTCTTTTCGTGCTTCCTTTTACGTGCGACTTCTTGATCTTTTCATTCCTGTGCTTTTTTTCTCGATTCGATAAAGCCATATCGACACCAACCATTAAACCAGGAAGTTTTCTTTGTCTTTGCATTTCTAGAAACAGTCTATTTTCTTAAATCCCAATTTTGTCTAGCGAATCGACGGTGGTAATATCAAATAACTCGTCCAGATTTCAAGAAATGTTTCGCCAACTTCTTTTTGGTCATTTGATCTTTTCTCAGAAATGGTTTTTCAATATATTTCCACTTTTCATATAAAGGGTGGGCCATTTAAAAGTTTAAATTTAAAAATGTAATAAAACAAAAACGGTTTTAAATTTTGCCAAATTAATTTTTTTGCAGTGAAATACAATTGTTCCGGTTATAAATGAAATATTATTTCATTCATGTGGTTGCCGCGGCTGACCTTACAGTACAAAGTGTATGAATTTTTTTTATACAAGTTTTTTAGCCTTGCTTATTTATTACAATTTTTTAATTTTTTTATAGAAAAATAAAACAAAAAAGTTTTCCAGGAATTATAACAGCAATATCAATAAATAATGTATAATATTTAAATTGAAAGACTATGTAGCGATACACTTGATTTTTGTACATTTCAGGAAAATTTTTGGTAGGAAGTTTTTCTTTTAGAGAAACTGGTTGTAATATTCACGAAGAGAATAAACAGTCAGCCGTAAAACTTCGTAACCTGAACAATATGAACTAACATCGATGCTTTAGATACTTAGTCAGTGCTGCCAGATAAATAAAGCATAAAATCGTCAAATATTAGGGAAAAATTCGTCAAAACATTAAGTTACTTCATTAAAATGGTCAGAAAAAATTAATAAAAAATTCCACGTTTTGCAATGGAAACAAATTCTATTTTTATTGCAGTAAATCATTAAAATCATATAATTCACAGTACATATCTTGTTTGTAATTTAAAAAATAACAAAATTACGACAAAAAAAATAAATAAATAACAGCTTGCAGACATCTAGGCATCAATTCCAATAAATTTTAGATATACGAGGAAGTATCTGCGCCCAATTTCGACTGTAGAACATTTAGAATGCGTTTTTTGACTTAATGGGATGTTTTCTAATATTTGGTCAACATAGGTCCATAAATTTTCAATAATATTTACTTCTAGAGATTATACTAGAACGGGGAAGGAAAATGAAATGGCTCATCATAAAATGTTCCCTCCTTTACAGTGCTTGTTGTATAGTTTGGGTTATTGCCTAGTTGAAAGCACCAGCTACCAAAAGGACCTATTTTGTTTACTACTTGCATCGAATTATCTTTGAATAGGTTCAAAATTTTTCGAATAAAAGTGTAAATGCCAACCCCAGGTGGCTCAATAATATATTAATATTAAGTATTAAATATATCATATACATACATATGCATTTTTCATGCCTTTTTGAGTTTTTGTTTATTAAATACATAATTTATCTGAAATAATTGTCATGTTTTTTAAACTTTGAAGTTAATTAATTAAAATAATAATTCTAATTTGCCAATCAGATTTGCTTTTTATTTGTGCCAGTTTTTCTAAATGTTCAAATACTGTTAAATAGTTGTGGTGGGCAAATACTTATGTCCCTAACTGCACATATTTTTGAAAAACTAACTAATGTGTACTGCAATGTCATACTTACAGCGGAAGAACTGCTTCAGTTTTCGATCATTCTGCTTTGTATTACCTCATTTAAAGAACATTGGCCATATAGATAGTCAAAAATAAAGTATACTTTAAATAAACTAAAGTAGACTCTGACCTATTCAAAGACAATTTAAAGTATACTTTTGGCGTTAGAGTTGACTCTATATATAAAACCAGCTGAGCCTGTTTTTAAATAATTAAAAAATATATAAAATTGAAATGAAAAATTTGTGAAAAATGTTTCGATAAGAAGAGAGTTTGCTATTATTGATTATTGTGAAAGTGATTTCTATGGTAGGAAGCCTAAAATATATAAAAAAGGGTTTAAACCTTTTGTCTTAAATGGTGATGATTTTTTTTACGTTCATACCTAACTTATAGCTTGACGTATTGTTGTCCACAAATTCTTTTTTTTTCTATTATATACTCTCCACACATCAACACAATATAGATTTTGATCTTATCATTTGTAATGATACAAGCGTTAGGAATGGCATAAGATGGGAACATAACCAACACTGTGGACATTGAAATTTAGCGATGATATTTGCCTTTTGGCACTCAGCCGTCGTTACTTATTTGCTTAACCTTATTGTCTGAAGAGTGAAGTTGCACAGACGCGACTAATGCTCACCATTAAAAAATATGTAAGATAATTCGCTGAAATAACAACAGCAAATTCAGGATACGTAATATCAAGTTAGAAAAGTTTAGTTATTTCTTTTACCTGGGCAGCATTATAACAAAGACTGGTAGCTGTAGAGACGACATAATGTTTTGGATGTCCAAAGCCCGTCAATCCTTTTATACTTTATGACCTGTGTGGACTGACTGCTATCTTGAAATAGACTAAGAGCAACATATGTAACTGATGCGTAAAATCAGCCATCTTGTATTGATGTAAGATCTGCAACATACCAGTAATAAATATAATAAAACACAATGCCAAAGTCAAGGATATTTGGTCAAATATCTGAACTATAAGATATTGTTACTAAAATGGAAATGCTAAAGACAAAATCCACCACGTCAGAGCTTATTATGAGCATTTAGCTAAAAAATATATTCGCTTGTGTCAAGACTTAAAAACTTCTAAGATTACCTGAACTAATTAAGAGTGTTGCCAAGTGCATAGGTCGGTTACTCTTTGTGTTATTTTAGAATATTTGAATTAACGTCGAAAAAATAGAAGATTCGTATCCGTACTAGAACATTCTAAACTAAGAAAAAATACTATAAAAGCAGCGAATTGCGGCTGGTGAGTTAGTTAGTTATTGTTTGTTTATTTAAGTTTGAAACACTTTAGGGAAATAGTTATGCTTTTAAATACAATTTGACGACATTTTAATAAAAACCACGAATTACAAATTCAGAAAAATCATTGTTCAAAAAAATATTGGCAGTCAGGTACCTAAGTGGGTCAAAAGACCTCTGCTCGTCATTGTAGGTTTAAAAAATAAAAACCACCTGTTCAAAGTTTCTACTTTTAAATATTTTATAAAAAAAATCTATATAAACATTAAGCAAATTGTAGTTGGTACCCATTTAAAGCCAGTTGAAAAAAGTATACTTTTTAACTATGATTATGAAAAAGATAGTTAAAGGTTTTTAGTTAAAGATTTACGGCCATATGCAAAAAAAATCTAAAAACAGACTTTAGTGAACGTTAGTTACCACACACTTTAAGCTTAACAAACATTTGATAAAAAGACGCATGAAGAAACTCTACATTAGCAAATGATTGCCTTACTACATTTTAAGTTTACATGCTGGCAGTACTATGACTTTTTTTTACATCAACGATACAAAAAATCGAAAAATGCTACACATACGAATAGTCGAATTAAAAAAGATTTAACATAAAATCATATATTTTCAATAAATCTGTTTTAGTTTTCATTACCTTTTTTTATATTTGATATGTATAGTATATTTAATGTAAATTTCTTCAAATCCTAAAAAATTAAGACAATTAATTTTATTAGTGGAATAATAAATACCATAATAACGAGCTTTGAGTATTTGTTTTGATTTTATGTGCATCACTTAAGGAAAAATGTTTTTATTGTTCTTAAATGAAAAAATTTATTAGATAATAATTAGATTTAAAAGAAAAAGTTCCGAAAATAATGACGATGGGGTGTAAAAATTTAGATACATGCAGTGGGTTGCAAAACCAAGTATATGTTTTGAAGTTTAGCAGAAAAGTTCCTATAAAAACTTAAATACTCAATCAAATAAAACGAAACTTCACACAGTTATTCATTCAGTTATTCAGTCCTTTCAAAAATACATTAACAAAGGTATAATATTCAAACTCATATTTCTTAACACTATTCTTAGAACTCCTATTTTTGTGGCGTTTTTAAATAATTTAGACGTACTCTACAATATTACCCCAAAACGTAAGAGAAATCTGGTCCGATTCATATTATATTCGTTGCAATAGCTTTAACATGTTCCACGCAGTCGAATTACATTTTTCAAGGCGTTTTTTACTATTTGTCCAAAAAATCTCCGTTGGATTGCAATTAGGGCTTTACGGTAACTTACCTAAAAATTCTGTTGCAACAGCCGTTCTTTGTACTGTATTAACGGTTTGGATTGGATCACTATGTCACTAAAAGATAACTTTTTCTTTTGGGTAAGGTTTTATGCCTCCAAAAAATTTTTATTGACGCTAAAACATGCTATTTTTATTTTAGTATTAAATATTCATAACATAAATGTCACTTTAAAGTACCCTTAAAGTAGCTAGCTTACTATTTAATTTTTTTTTTTAGTTTTTGCATACAACATTAAGGAATTTCGCTTAACAAAGCTTTTTTTTGCATATGGCCGTTACTCTAGCGAGAGTGGACTTTAGTGTGGGATTATGAATATGGACCATTATTTTTTTATTTATGGGATCTGTTGGAGCAAAAAAAAAAGAAGAAGGAAGATTTTCAGGTGCTTGTGCTTTCTAAATATTTTTAGGGCTTACATTTAAATATGTATACTTATATATAATTTGAGACAACAGAAATATACGGACATTCAAAATCACTGGACATTCAAAAGGCATTTGATACTACTTGACACAAAGAAACCTTATACAAAATTAAAAACTTGGAAATTGATACATTCTTAGTTAAGTTGTTTATGAGCTACTTTTCTAACAGGCAATTCTGCGTAGAAATTAATACCATTGTGTAGAGACAGGTAAACACTACAGTCTGAACTATAGCGGATACAGGCAAATAAGCCATGGCAACGATAGCAATTGACGCGATAAAAATTAAGTTTTTATCGTTTTTTTTTTTTTTGTTTGTATAACTTTAGTTGTTGTAAGAATTTTGTAGTTGTTTTTTATGGATTTCGTAAAGCGTTAAAAACTGTTTTAAAAAAACATAAGATGATTAAATATGTCGCATTTTAAATAGCTGAAATTGAAACAAAATTCCAGACTATGAGACTCTATAGCAATTTTTGACTCTGTATATATACAGATAAGTACAGGGTGATCGTAGACGTGTCACATACCAATAAGATAATTTCCACAATAAAGTTAGTAGCTCTAAATGTACAAATGTTAGTCTAACTCTTTCAATAACAACACAAATCATCAGCCAAAATCTTGGCGTAATTGGACAAGGGGTCGTAGTACCCCTCCCATACAAACTAAATGTTGATTTAAATACATCTTAGATTAATAATCAACACAAGCCATCAGTCAAAAAGTACTATGTACCTCCCATACAAACTAAATATTGATCTTTTTATATCTTAAGAACAGTTAAACAGTTTCAATATTTGGTTCAAAGAGATTCATCCTAATAATACAATACAAGTCATCCTAATCCAAATCATATATAAACTAAATATTGACCTCTATATTTTAAGCACGATTAAAGCAAAAGCTTTTATTTGGTTTGAGTGACTTTATAGACAATATAACTCATCAGTCAAAAATTGGGAGGAATTTGACTAATGGGCATGGTTCCTCCCGTGCAAAATAAATATTAGTATTTGTATATCTTAAGACGCTAGTAGTTTCTATAGTGGGTTCAAACATTTCATGAACGATATACATAACTGGGCGATATTGACTAATGGGCATGGTTCCTCCCGTGCAAAATAAATATTAGTATTTGTATATCTTAAGACGCTAGTAGTTTCTATAGTGGGTTCAAACATTTCATGAACGATATACATAACTGGGCGATATTGAATAAAAAGATTTAACATAACAATATGTTATATATCGCACACTAAATCATGAATGTTCACAACTCATAATTTTCAAATGTTCAGGAAAGGCAAAAAATGTTTTAATATTTTTTTTTTAGTTTTGTGCTGTACTTCTTGAGATACGATACTTCTTGAGTTACGATTTTTTAGTCAAAATTTTTTCATTTATTAGTGGGTACTGTATCAAATTGTTGTTAAATTGCGTAAAATGAAAATTTAATACACCAATCTACTCAATACACGACTCTTAGTACGACTTTGCGCTATGACTGCCAAACAGGGCTGCTAAATGAAATTTGCAGAAAATCGTAATTTTTCTGATAAATTTAAAAAATATTGTCATTTCAGTTTCGAAAAATCGTCAAAGAAATTTAAAATTTATATTTTTCACTTACAAATCTTCACAAATAAACAGTCACAACTCAAAATTTATCTAAGTCGCTGTTTTTGCATAAATTAATTCACGGATCTAATCCTAATGACCACAAAAATTTTTTTTAATTAGAAAAATGCTGGTATGCTACTTGTGTCGCGACATGTAAATTGAACATAATCAACTAAAAGTTTAGTTAGACGTAACTCACTGTAACGCCATAGTTGTAATGTAACAAACCAACCTAATGGGCCACACTTTGATCGATTAGTGGTGACGTACCATAACGTCACTTAATTTTGCAATAATGTCTTAAAAACAGTTTTTACCTCTTCTGGACATTTTAATATTTTGAGTTGTGGCTGTTTATGATTTAGTGTGCTATATAAACAACCGTTAGCCTTATATTTAGTTGTAATTTTTGCTATAAAGTCACCGTGATTGTATAAATCATACCAAAAAAAGTAGTTCTTCGCTTAAAAACGCATGCTCACATTTCTTTACTCTTTATTAAATTAACCGTAAGCAAAAATAGTAAGAGGTAAGCTAGTTGTCTCAACTACAAAGAATTATCAATACCTTAAAGCTGCTAATTATGCATATAACAAAAACCGTCATTTTGGAGGCAAAAAACGTTATTCGTCATTTCACCAAAATTTCTCAAAATGACGATAAATCGTCAAATCTGGCAGCTATGCTGCCAAACTATAACTGACTAACTTAGGCAAAGCAACTTTACTTACATAAATGAGTCCCATCTGTTTCGAATGTTCCAGTATAGTCTGCAACCTTTTACCTCTTCTATTCTACTATTAATTCACCTACGTTATTACCCATAAGTGGGTAGATTAAAATCCTGCTAACATACAATTACAGTGAAAGCTCCCGCAGGCGAGCACTAACCGTCCGGATCGTTTTCAGTGCTTAGATTGCAATCAGTATTAAAATTTTTTCGAAAGTTGTTGTATTAGCCTCTGAAAATGTGCTTAAACTCGTTAAAGTTGATAATGATGTGTCATCCTCAAGCTTAAATTCTTGAAGATCTTCGTTTTGAGATATAACCTCCGATTTTCGGGATAATTAATAATGGTTTTAGATTCAAGTTTATTCCAATCAGTTTTAATGAAGCATAATGCGTCGAGCCCGTTTACGCTTCCTTAAAGCTCCGATGCGATTTTTAAAATTAATTTTTTAAATTAAATGTGTTTATAGTTTACTTGGGTTGTGTATAGTTTACTTTAAAGTTTTTAATTATTTCTTGGTCTAGTGGCTGGATGTAGTGTCTGCTGAAAAAAAACTTATGGCAACATTGGTCAGTGATAATTCTCTGGGATGAGATTAGAGTTGCCAAACGTACTGGTTTTATCATTACATGTATAAATTTTTGTTTAATGTTAAACTTGGAGATTATTGCTTGTTTTAAAGTCTAAAGTTTTTCTTTTCAAATAGGCTAGTAATTCTACCTGATGTAAAAACACCAAAAATATAGTTTTTATTTTAAACTCCAACGGTTTTTATTCAATATTAGGTAAAAGATAAGAAAATTAATTTTTTTAAAGTAATTTTCTACATATTTCTGTTGGACAAAAATATTCGTTTTAAACGCATCAATAAAATAAAACTATGGAAAATTTCTAATTAGTACTTAGTTTGGTAGCCTTTTTATTTAATAACGTCTTTAAGGCGGTTTGGCATCGAATACACTAATTTCCGTGTAGTATCTTCCGTTATTTTCCCAAATTCTTCCATATGAACATTCTTAAGCTTGCTTTGAGATAAAGTGTGGTGTTTCCTTATTTTCCTATCAAAAAAACTCACAGATGTTCTATGGAGTTTAAATCCGGCAATATGGAGGTGTTTTCAAGATGTGAGAAGTATTATACAATATCCAATGTTTGACAATTTCAGCGGTATGCTTGGGGTTGTTATCATTTTGAAAGTAGTAACGACTATTTGGATTAAGTTTTTCAGACCTTTTGTTTAAATTTTTCGGCAAAATTTCTAATTACTGCTCCTTTTTCTAATACCATAGATAAATTCCAATTCTCCAACACCTCCGGCGCCTATACATCCCCACACCATAATTGAACCACCCACATGTTTTACGGTACTTTGAATATGTTTTTGTTCCACCTCTATTCCCTCCTTTCACCAAATCATAATACGTTCATCAGACTTGTAAATATTAAATTTACTTTCATCTGACCATATAACAATGTTCCAAAAATCGGTTTCTTTATTAATGTACTCCTTTACGAAACTTAATCGTTTTTCTTTGTTGACTTTGGTAATGCATGGTTTTTTTCTACATACCCGGCCACTATAACCAGCATTCTGGAGAGTTCGAGTGTGAATTTCCTTACCAGTCAACTCTGTTAATTCAGCAGCGATTTTGGAAGATGTTATCTTTGGATTTTTCTTGACAATTTGAATAATTTTGCGATTTTCTCTTGGCGTAATCTTTTTTGGACGACCATCTCTTCTCTTATTTTGATGTTTTCGTTAAATCTCGATATAATGCTGGTGAGTGTAGATTTGGGCTTTTTGACTATCTCTGATATTTTTTTAATAGTTTTATTTTGATTTTTTATATTTACAATAATTTTTCGCTCCTCCACACTCCTTTACTCCCTATATTGATATTGATATATGATTTTTTTTCTACAAGCTCGTACAAAATGCAATTTTTCTAAATGCTTTATTTCAACAAGTCAAAATTTGAAGGTTGCACGTTTATTTTTTACTAATTAGAGAAACTTTACAAAATTAACGAATACTTTTATTCAAGCGAAAAGTGTAGTGGTTATTTTGAAAATTAATTAAAAATCATTGAGACGAGCTGATGTAATTTTGTGTTTTTGTGATAAAGGTCTTTTAACTAAATTTAAGAATAGGAGAAAAATAAATATAAAATTTTATCAGTTTTCTTTGCTAAATAGAATGAAATTATCGAACAACCCAAAAACGAATATTTAAGTTCACCACTCTATGTCATCTAAGCATTTCTGGCAAATATTTTTGTCATACAAACATATTTTGACCGTTAAACTCTTCTGATCACACTTTATAGTTTATATATTCTTCCAAAACTGTTAAGCGGTAATAAACTTAATTGAGAGCTAGGTGGCACAATATTTTTTTTTTTTCAATACTTTATTTACAATCTATCCTTTTGGGATAATAAGCAAATTGGATATTTATTTTACATATTTGTTGAACTCCATTAAGACCAATAATATACATACTTATGCAAATTTTATATATAAAGTAATGGTATACATATTTACAATCAGAAATATATATACATAATTATTTCAATTATTCCAATTATTCCGATGGTGTGATCAAGGAATATGGCTAATAGATTGTCGTGGTGAATTAACCATTCTAAATATATCCTTAGAAATGGAAAGGTCATTGTAGATTGAAAAATACGATGTGAACCATGGAGCGTTGATAATGAGTCTCAGAGTTATCCACTGGTAACATTGAAGTATTTTAATATTCGAATTTGCTGGCCGTTCCCCAAAGTTGAATTCCGTTGTCCAAACTGGTTATAGGATAGTTTTGTAAATCAGTACTTTGTTCCTTACCCCTTAAATGCTCATGGACGCGGATTTTGTTTAAAAAATTATATGATATGTAGTTTTGTGTAAGTGGTATTAAAAAAAAAAACTGGTTGTATCTTAGAGGATACAATGAGCACTCTTCCTATTATAGTTTACAAAGAAAAGTACATATTAAAAACATATATAAATGAAACAAATTTAATTGTGTCTAATATTTTTATTTAGGCAAAGTTAAAAAAATAATATAACATTTTAGTAATTTATACATACAATTACTACAATATAATATCTAATTGTGATGGTACTTATTAAAACAATTTTTTTCTGATGTTCGACATAATTTTACCTTGCTTTTGGTGCAAAACATTCTTGTTTGTACTGAACAGTTTGGTAGTTTGCATCTGCCTTTTTTATCTATCGTACTCCAGTGGTCCATCATATCGAGTCTGGTGTCCTTAGGTGGTCCGTTGTGAGCATATGGTTTTCGGCGTTTTTCCTCAAGTTGACTTTCAAGAGTAGGTAGTCCACGCTGGGAAGAAGCTTTTATGTTGCAACGAAAAAAAGCGTCAGCTTATTCCAATTTAAAATCAATAAGTCTCATATTCCGTACTTTATCGTCTTTATTTATCCGCCTGTGTAGTATCCAAGCATTTACACAAGTCATATCAAGAATATGATAAAATATTCGATTGGTCTACTTTCTGCTTTTCATCATGATTTTGTGGCGGCTCATTGAGCTGTCCATTAAATCGACTCCTCCCGTATGACGGTTATACTCCTTTATATGTAATTTTTGGCACGGAATATTTTTTGTTGTTTTGTCTTTTTTATCAAATCTTTTTATTGTTACAGGTTCCTTATCTGGATTTTTACTATCTATAGGTTTAACCCCAACGTCGAAAAGTCGAAACCAGGTTAACAATTCCATGCCATAAATATTACAAACAAATCCCTGACTCGTTCCTCGTTCATATTTCATCATGACTTTCTCATCGGGGAGTTTACAATTTTTGATTCGGTTTCGGCAAATTGTACCTACTGATAGTATACCTTGTGAACGTAAATACACCAACAACGGTATTGTTGTATAAAATTGTCAAAGTGCACTACATAATTTTTAAATTTGGGTACTTCACGAAGGAGGCGCAGAAGGTTAAAGATCCGGTTCTCCTTCAGCACAAATTTAATTTGATCCACTATATATTTCAAATTTATATGCATATCCCTTTGTATCGCACATAACATAAAATTTAAAGCACCACTTTTTGGGCTTATTAGGCATATATTGCTTCATATAACTACCAATTTTCGAAGAGCACATTTGCTTGTCCACACATAGCCTGCTCAATTTTGGAATGGAGGCAAAATTTCTGTTCAGAGATTCAATAATTGGTCTGATCAGATAAAGTCTACCTCGATTAGGATCATCTTGAGCAGTTTTTTATCCTTATCATTAAAATGTATAATTGAATTTTTTCGAAGCGTCTCCTGGTCATATGATTTTTTATAATATCCTGATCATCATTCATCATTTTGACAAAAGAGTCATGTATAGATCCTTCAAGTTCAATTTCTTCGTCAGATTCAGAGTCGAGATCTTTTTGAGGAATTCGTTATAATTTAGACGTTGCCTCTGTGTCGTTGCTCTCTTTTTCATTTTCCAATTGTCAATGAAAATAAAAAAAATAAAGAAACTATATTCAACTATAAACAATATATGATTGAAAGCAGTCAACCTGTTTCTTCAAAGCACAATCTATGAATGAAAATAAAAAATAACGCAGCAGAAAATTCAAATAAAAACGAATTTCAAGTTTAGGAGCGAGTGTTTAGTGTATCTTAGAAGATACAACTATTAAATGAGGCTCTGTAACAAGGATTCGGAATATATTTTTGCCCTATTATTTCTAAACGCTTCTAGACATACTTTTAAACAAGATAATATTTTTTCTTTATATCAATTTGTAATCCTGTCCGATTTTTCAGTACAGCAAAGCACTTAATTCACTGAATTTGGAAAATTTATAATTTTCATCTTTGCTGTTTAAGCAATCAGAGATTTCAACATTTCTTCCTTTGAGATACATTTTAAATATAAGACTGATGCTTTCTGAATGAGTTTTTACTGTTTTTCATTTATTTATTTTCTAAATAGAAATAGAAATAGAATTTTTTCTTTCATTGCATCTCTAAAGTTACACTGAGCGTTTAAGGGTTAAACTAAAACGAGATTTTGGTCCTAATAGCCAGAATAGACATTTTGTTTTTATATTTAACTGCTGCTTTTTCATTTTAATATGAGACTTCCATGTTAACCTTCTGTCAATATGCATTCCTAAATATTTCACGCAGTCACTTTGAGGGATAGGATTATTGTTTAGATCTACCTTAGGGCAGTTACCTCGTCGTAATGAAAATGTGACAAATGTTGATTTTTCGCATTTGACTTTGATGTTCCATTTGTTAAGCCAAGTTTCAATTGCATTCAGTTAATTTTGAAGCTGAATTGATGCGGCGTTTAGATAAACGTCGTCCGTTAAAATAGCAGTATCATCTGCATAGGTTGCAATTAAGGCGCATTCGGTAATTGGAATATATGAGGTGGAAATTGTATAGAGTATTGGTCCAAGTACACTACCCTGGGCAGGTGTCCCCCAGGGGAATATCGCATATTTGGGAGAACGTGCTATTTATTTTCACATCAAAGCTTCTTTCTGTTAGGTATGATTTCAAGAGCTAATAAAATGGAGTTGAAAGTAATTTTTTCAATTTGAAGTATAACCCACCATGACATACTTTATCAAAAGTCTGCTGTAAATCCAGAACATCCCCTGAAAAATATTTTTAGTTTTCCAATGTATATCTTATAAATTGGTACTTGTTCTTTCCTAAAACTGGCAATAATCTCTTCAAAAATATTCTTTCAAATATTTTGGAGAATATAGGCAATAAACTTATGGGTCTATAGAATGCAAGATTTCCTTAAGGCTTGTTCGGTTTATTTACCATTATTATCTCTGCGCACTTCCACTGCGAGGGAAAGTAGTTCAGCCTTAACATGGAATTATATATAAATATTAAAAATAAGATAGCTTTTTTGGCGGTGCTTAAATTATTTTCCATTTATTTCGTCGTAACCAGGGGGCTTTATGCAGTTAAGTTTTTTTATTTCTTCTTTTACCTCATTCGTAGATACATGTTTTATTGGCCCATCCATAGGGCAAGAACCATGTAGAAATGCATTTATTTCGCCAGTAAAAAGGTTAGGGTTTGCGTAAGGTTGAAGAGTATTTTGTAGATGATGTGCAAATGCTTCTGTCTTACTTTTATCGGTTTTGCACCATACATTGCTATTATCTTTCACCAGAGCATTTCTTTTTGATGGCCTTTTTTTATATTATTGATCTGATAATTTTTAATATTATAAGGAGCAATTTTGAGGTCTTTATTGAGCTTTATTGAAATGCGTTTGTCGGTAGGATCTCTTCTACTTTGCAATTTTTTTGTAAGCCTTCTCTTTATTAATAAAAACTGCCTGATTTCAGATGTTAACAAAATTTGGTTATGATTGCGTTGAATAGATGATTTCCGAGTTTATAAAAATCCTGCTTTATGAATTACATAACTAAGCCTTTCAACAGCATCAACTATTTTTGCAGGTGTTTTCAGAGATATATTAAGCTTTATATATCTCGCAATTCAAGTAGAAAACGATTTTAAATCGGTTCTTTTATTTATGATCGTTTGTTTTGGTGTATTTGTCTCAAAAGTAGTATTAAGTGTGGTTATAAGAATGGTCAGAGCTGAGTTTACCGAAATTCACAATGTCAAGGAGTTGACTAGAAATTCCAGAGAAAACAACCAAATCTAAGGTATCGGCTATTTTTGTATTACCGGTTGATAGGATAGAGTAATTATTATTAAATATATATAACTGTAAAGCTAGCTACCCTTAGAATTGGCTAATCTTGAACCCCACCAGGGGTGTTTGGCATTAGAATCACTTGTAACGAAAAATCTGTGTCCCAATTTATAAAAAGTAGGCAATTTAACAGAAAATCGGGGTGGAAAACAAATAACACAGAACGAAATACTATTTTGATCACATATGACTTTGATGCAAGCAGTTTGAAGATATGGCTCCCTTACTGCATCTAAGAGTTCATATTTTATTGTTGATTTCATTAAAATTGCAGCCCAAGCATGTGCTCTATCATCTGGGTGATTTGCCGTTAAGAATTGATAAATAAATTGGTTTTGAAAAAGAATCTGGTAGTAAAATGTGTCTCTGACATTAACATTATGTCAATATAATGCAATTAAAATATAATTCTACTTGATTTGTGTGGTTGGAAAACCCATTAGCATTCCATATTGCAATATTCAAATTTAATTGCATAGTTTAGCTATCAAAACGTCATCATATTCAGCAGTTATTTAGTTAAATCAATTAGATTTTTATTAAGTTCTCTAACTTTTCAAATAAATTTTTCTCATCCGTTTTAAGTATTTCAAAATAAGATTTGTTATTCTGATTTATGTTCATATTTGGTTCACATGTGTTATTGTTTTAGGGAATCTTTTCGTTGTTGTATTTAGAAGTAACGCTTTGACATTTATTACTTATTCCTTCTTGTACTTTTTTCTTTAAGAGCTGTTTATAAACAATGCAGGCTTTATAGCTTGCTGGATGGTTTTGGTTCACTATCATTATCCTTTATACAATTGGCAGTTAAGTTACGATCGTAGTTATGACTTATGTAGGTTCGATCACAACCCTTTCAGAGGTTATCCACACTTAACTCTCATTATTGAGTTAGCTCCAACTAAACTGGTTTTACATAACTACTAGCTTCATGAGTTTACTCCTTATAAGCTCTTTTCACACCAACAAAACATTCGCTGAGTTAACTTTACTTAAACTGATCGCATAGATATGCTTTTTATATGACTGAGTAAACAATACATAGAAAGCTTCCGGACCTCTCGATATTTCAGGTAGATTCCATTTCTTTCATTTAATTTCTTTTTAGTTCTTTTGTAGCCATGCATATGCAAACATCTACCTCTTTCAGCTCTAAGTATTTGTTGTTGCTCTTTTGTTGTCTATTATTTGTTTTCTTTGCTGCTTAATTATTATTGTTGCTGTGTTATTTTTATTTACTTTACCTCTGCTAAAGCACGTATAGTTGTTCTTGCAGCTTTTGTTTATTTATTTTAGCGAAGTAATAAAAATACACGTTTTTAAAAAGGTAAAAACGTAATAATTGGTGTCAGCAGTGGGATTGTGGTCTTTAAAATAAAATAAAAGAATAAAGTGCAGAAAACTTATTGTGGACCGGCTTAGACGTGAGTTGACAAAATTGGAGTTGGCATCAACTGGGACCAACACTGAATTGCAAAAGCGGTTGTATGAGGATTTTCAACGGCGTGGCATTAACGTTGATACACACGAATTTGATGATGAGGAAGAGCCTAAGATGAGTGCCCCTTCAGCTAAAAGTAATACGGACACAAATTCATTGCTTGCCGCCATGATGTAAAATTTCCAACTACAATTCGCGACTGCTAGAGCTGAAAACCTAAAAAAAAAATGGAACGAAAATTTGGAAAGACACAAGAGACTACCAGAGCTGACAACGAAAAACTTTTGGAAATGATCGAAAGGAAATTTGAAGAAACGTCCAGTGCGACAAACGAGAAGCTGCAAGGGATATATGAAACGGATAGTAAAAGGGTTGATGGCATCGAGGCAAGAGTGGAAGTTTAGAAAAGACTGTGGACGAGAAATGCAATGCAATTTAAGAGAAAGTCAACAGCCTTCAGTGTCAACGGCCGAAACAAGTCTTAAATGTATCCGAAGGTTCCGGAAGAATAAAAGCTCCTTGCTTCGATGGTAGCACTCCTCTGGCAGTATCCAAGGCTGTAGAATTAATTTTAGCCCTCTAAGGTACAGCAGCGGAAGTTTTAGAAACGATATCAGCTAGCAGCAGAAACAATTATAACGACCTAATGATGACACTACAGCGTAAATTTCGTGACTAACTTGCATGGAAGTTGATTAAGAGTACCAGAAGTGAAGAAAACTGTTGAGGAACAGTGTCCTAGCGAAATCAGAGATTATTGAGGAGATATATTTAAGGTGCAAGACGTGAATGAACAGCGAAATGATATCCACGGTTGGCAATTTAAAGACGGCAGTGATGAAGCTGAAGTAGATGAAACTAAGTATCAATCAGGATCGCATGCGGTATGGCTGTGAATGTGGATCCCATTTTCGAGAGCTGTCAAATGCGAAGGACTTTTTTTTTTTAAAGGTAAAAACGTAACAATATTGATGATGATTTGCATTGACTATGAAGTCATACAGCCCAAGTTCAAAAGCTTACTTTTAACCGTTTTCAAGATTTATAAAAATTAATGTTTAGGTTGTGTTTGTGCTACTATACCGATTTATCCAATTTTTTCCACTACTTAACTGATAATTTGTATTAAGTGTGAAGTCATTTAGAGCAAATTTAGGAACTTTACATTTAACCATTCTAAGATATACAAAAACTAATATTACTACGTTTTAACCTTCTTAAAACGTTTGAGTTCGTTTATATTGCGCTAAAGTAAAATAAAAATCTATTTTGTTGTTGTTTTTAGAGTCTTTAATTATTCGACTATAACGTTTATACACTGTGTCTTAATACAGCAAATTCGCTTTTACAACACTTTTTATTTGCGCCTAAACAGACTTTACTTTGCGACAGCCAAATGATAAGTAACTAACTCCAAACGCAATTCGCCACCTTTTATAGCATTTCATTATCAATTTCGAAAGTTCTTGTAGTTGCTACAAATTTCGATTTATGTATGGTAAATTCGAATGGTGTAAAACCAAAATACCCCAAAAAGAATCGAACTGGCAACACCGTTACGCATACAGGCGGCAGTACACTTAAATTAGTAAAGGTAATTATGGCAACGATGGCAAGCCTCGACACAAACCAATAAAGTCCATAGCTAAAATTCCACAATAAGTCCCTGATGTAGTGAATTTCCTCTTCAGCATTTTCATTTTCGTAACAATATTTGTATATTCGATACCGTGACACTTATCCGATTCCGCCCACTTTTTACTAATGATTTGTATTGACTGTAAAATCATTCAGACCAATTTCAGAACTTAAAGCTTTAACCGTTCACAAGATAAATAAAAATCAATACTTAATTTGTTTGCGAATTACCATACACTTTTCTATGTCCCCTCACTTTTGGACTGATGATTTCCATTGACTATGAAGCTGCTTGGATCAAATTTAGATACTCTTACTATTACCACTTTGAAGATATAGACAAATAAATATACTGTATACAGATACACAAAGAAAATCAGTTCAGCCGTTTATCCGCCAAGCAAACTTACATACATACACATACACGTCCCTACACACATTTCTTTTTATATAGAAGATATAAAGGGTGGTCCAACCATAATACACGATGTTAATTGTGAGTTATACCTTAACGTCAAGTTTTTTATCGAACTTAATTTGACATTTCTTTGTTTCAGTGTTTGGCAAATTCAGCCAAGGCATAATTGAGCAGCGCGTTAAGATTGGTGAAGCGTTTTACGAAAATGGGCGTTCAAATCGAAATGTATTTCGTACTCTTCGTGATTTTTTTGGTAAGCATAATCGACAAAATGTGTCCACAATCTGGAGAATTTTGCTCAAATTTCAGCAGACCGGATATGTAGGAAATGTGGTAACACCAACGCATCCACAAACAGTGACCGTTTGGTGTGGTTTATGAGCTGGCGGCGTCCTTGGGCAGTACCTCTTCGAAAATAAGTTCGGCAAAAAAAACCGTGAATGGTGTTCGCTATCGCGAGATGATAACTGACTTCTTGTGGTCAGAAGTGAGGAAATGGACCTGGACTATATGTGGTTCCAACAGGATGGTGCCACTTGCCACGCAGCCAACGAAAGAATAGCTCTTTTGCGCGAGAAATTCAACAGCCGTGTTATCTCAAGTCGTGGCAATGTTAATTAGACGCCACCATCATGTGATTTGACACCGTTGTACTTCTTTCCTTAGGGATGTTTAAAATAAAAGTGTACGTGATTAAGCCAAGAACAGTTCAAGAGCTAATGGAAGAGATAATTCGGCACTTTAAGGACATTGAACTTCAATTATGTCTCAGAGTCATTGAAAATATGAATCGACGGATAGAAGTATGGCATCGAAGCGGAAGCGGGCATATGGCCGATATTTTCTTTCACACATAACTGTCTTATTATAATAAAAAAGAAGATTTTTTCTGATAAACAGTTAAATACTACATGTATGTATTTTCATTATTTAATAAAAAGTACATCTTATATTTTTATTTATTTCAGATATTTATTTCAGGTATTTCAGTTATTTATTTCAGGTTTCCAAATTAATATATTGCCTCTGCGCCAAATTGGCTTAGTTCAGACAATAAGGCAACTACTTATATAGCTTAGCAAAAAAATTTACATTTTAACCCTAGAACCGTACTTTTTTATATACATAAAAACTAACCATTAGTCGAAACGACTAACATACTGTTACGAAAATAAAAATGTAGTAGTCAGTAAAAATGGATGGGACAATGAAGAAAACGCTCTAGTACTAACTTTGGCGTTAAAAGTTACTGCAGCAGAGATTCTAGAAACTATACCAGCAGCTGTAGAAACAACTACAACGACCTGATGGTGCGCTACAGCGTAAATTTGATGACGTCCACGAACGAGATTTGTACCGTATGGAATTGAAAGTGTCGAACGTAAAAGGCCAATGAATCATTACAAGCTTTTGCAATGGACGTCGAAAGGTTGGTGCAGCTTAGTTATCCAGGGGAGACCCACCCACTAGTAGAGCAAATTAAGACCGAAGCATTCGTCAATGGTATAAAGGATCCTGATATTAAGTATGCGATTTGTGCTTCTCATAAGGCAACCTTTGCCGAAATCGTGGTGTTTGCACTAGAGCAGGAGACCGCTCGAGAGATATCTAGGCCGCAAGTACATAAAGCATATAGCATGAAAACTGTATCTACAAAAGAAGATTTAGTTACAGCTATCAAAGAGGTGTACGAGCGGATTTTGGCCGAAAAAGAACAAATGGCAAAAATGACGTTACCATGGAGATATGACAAATGGAAAAACACTAGCTATAGAAAACCCGAAATAAGAACAGTAGAAAAATGAAAATAGCATTATTATTGGGATAGATGCCAGCAAGCTGCACTAAATGTATTGCGGCTATAGATGCAGTTAGAACAATCCAGAATCAGCTGCAGCAATACAAATCGAGAGCACCAGCCGGTAATGCCAAAAAAATGAAAGTCACAAAGAACTTCATGAAAAGATGGACACACGACTAGAAGTGACCCGTTGAAAGCCAGATATGATCGTGCAGAAAATGCTAAGGGGTTCCATGAAGGACAACTGGTTCTATTCTACAACCCACAGCACAAGAAAGGATTATCTCCTAAGCTGCAAACTAACTGGAATGGACCCCATAAAATAGTCAAAAGGTTAAACGATGTAGTATGAAGAATACAGAAGAACAATAGCAAGCGAGTATGATAGTGGTACATCTAGAGCGACTGACGAGCTACGGGAAGAAATATAATGAGCTTATTCGGGACGAACAGGCTTAGGTGGGAGGTAGTGTTAGGAAAATAAAAATTCCTAAAAAGAAAATACACCACATCAGGGACTGTATGATGAGATTTTAGCTAAACTTTATTAGTTTGTTTCAAGGCTCTTGCTTTCTGTGCTATTAAGAGTGCAGCCAGTTCGATTCCTTTTCTTTTATTATAATCATCATCTTCTGAATTTAGCGTAGATAAATAGAAATTTGTAGTAAGTACGAGACTATTCGAAATTGATAATGAAGGAGCATTGCCTTTAATGAGAGTTAGTTTTCGTTTTGCAGTCATCACGTAAAGTGTTTAGGCGTAAATAAATGTTTTCTATAAACGAATATTAAGTACAAGATAAATAAGTTGCTGTATTAAGATTTCTTTTGTTACTGTTATACTTGAAAAAAAAAACGGTTTAAATTAACTGTTTTGTGCGCGAAACAACAAAGCCACTCGTTTGCTGGCGAATGTTATTCCGTTACTGTAAACCGTTATTTAATTAAAATTGTGAATTGTATTGTTAAAAATAGATTTTAAACTTTTTTTGGAATAGAAATTAAACAAGATATTCATTTACCTTTTTTATTTCAGAATAAATAATTTCTTTAAATGTTTATTAGGAACATATTGTGGGAGACATAATTGAGAATAAGTATTTTAATTAACAAAAAAATAAGAAATTTTTTTATTAAAATCCACAAATTCAGTTCATATTAAAAAAAAATTAAATTATAAGTAAATAGTACAAAAATTTATACATTCATTTTTTATCAGCATTTTTTGCACGCTTATTCCGTGTGTTCTCCTTACGCTCGTACCACATTTTGTAGATTCTAAATTTTTGAAGTTTTGCTTTTATTTGCTTAAAATCATCAATTAAAAGCTTGAAAGTTACAAATACTAACCATTAGTCGAATCGACTAACACGAGCTTTGTAACTAAAAAAACACAATATTTACGGAAGAAATGTCAATGCTCACTAGAAGAGAACACCGGTGACAGAGAATACAGAAGAGTTCAGGTTGATCGCGCAATCAAATAAAAAGCTGCATATAAATAAAATAATTTACATCATTATCTAAGTATTTACGTATTAAAAGCTTTTCAATTCATATTTTTTAATGCGTAAGAAGTATTTCTGTAGTTTCTAATAATGCTTTAATCTGCATTTAAAAGTTGATAATATCGAAATATTTTTCAAGCTTTCTGGTACCCTGTTGTATTCTCTTGGTCCACTAAACCCAACGCGTTGTTTCGTAAGTTCAAACCAACACCTTAAAATGCGTAAATTCTTATCTGTCTAGTAACTAACTGTGTGACTAAAGAGTTTGAGCAAATAATATTCATAGTATGTGACCAAATTCCTTAAATACATTTAAATACATATAGCAGTAGTTGTTGTTTATAAAGCCCTTTTGCAAGAAGTACATTTTTTGCAAAGTTTTGGTAAAGATTAATTGTAGAAAGCCTAACTGATAAATTGAAAACAATTTTTAGCGCTTTGTTTTGAGCCGATTGTAACATTCTTAGGTTATATTTGTTCTATAAACATAAACCATTGGAAGGTATGTTAAGTGTGAATGAATTTGAGATTGGTAAAGCAAAATTTGGACTTAGCATTCAGTTTGTTTTTAAATTTATACAAAATTCCAATTCCTACAGATATTTGGTTTTCAAATTGTTGATGTGATTATCCCACAATACATTCTGGGAAAATTATAAACCAAGGTATCTAACACATTCAGGTTGCCATTAATGTGAATTTTCATTGGCGCTTCATGTCTAAAATAAAAAACTTAAATCTTATAAACTTAAATCTTAAACTTAAATCTTATAAACATTTAGCTATAATTTATTTACCCTGACGTATTCTGACAAAATTGCAGTATCAAACTCAATCCTTGCTTGTAAAACTTTTTCGTATAGATATTTATAAAAAATTCATACATATATCATCTACATACATAAATAAATGTCCATTAAATTGTATGTTCTTTAAATCATTAATATAAATTTTAAATAAAAGGGGTACAAGCACACTCCCCGGAGGAACTCCGCACAATAGATTAAACATGCCACTTTTTGAGTTATTAATTTAAACAAATTGTTTTCCGTCCCTTAAATAGCCTTTAACTAGTGCAATTGCATTTGAGATGATCCAGCAAAACGAAGCGTTTCACACAGAATATTGTGGTCAACCAAATCAAAAGCTTTTGACAGATCAAAAAGTAAGTCCGCAACTCTTTTGTAACCAACATCGAGTCCTTTGCAAATGTACTCTACTACATTCACCACTTCTGTTCCGGTACCGTTTTTGAATCTATATTGGCGTCCAAATTAGATATTATTTTTTTCTAAATAGCTCTATAGTTGTTCAAAAATAATTTTTTCTATAATCTTATCAACTGTTGACAATAAGAATATCGACCGAAAATTTTGAATTTTATTAGCTCCTGGAAATTTTGGTATTGGTATTACCTTATGTAATTTTAGTGTATCAGGATATTTTGTTTCTTCAATTATCTTGTTAAAAAGATTTGAAATTATTTCAGAAATAGCATTTTTCCGCACTAAGACCGTTTTGATGGCAATATTATCATAACCAGGACTCTTATCAACATATAAGTTTTCCTTAATATTCTTAACCATCATCGCGTGTATGGTTTCAGAACTAAAGCAACTATTTACATGCACTAAAGTATTAAAAATATTAATATAATCGCTCAAGTGTTGGGGAATAGAATCTTTTATAAATTTTATTGATTCGTGGAAGAATTTATTAAATGCTAATGCTTTTTCATGTCATTAGCAATAATATTACCATTAATTGCTTTCAAGTCCTTTGAACATTATTTATTTTTCTCAAGTGATTTATTCTCAGTTTGGTTTGTCAATTCATCATGAATAGACTCACGCCCGCCGTAGATTCGCCGAATGGCCCCAAAACGAGATTACCGTTGTTCCCGATTTTCATAAGCGAATTTTGCTTAGCGATGAAACGCACTTCTGGTTGAATGGCTACGTCAACAAACAAAACTGCCGCATTTGGAGTGAAGGTAATCCTCAAGTTTATGTGGAAACACCGTTACATCCAGAAAAACTGATTGTTTGGTGCGCTTTATGGGCTGGTGGAATCATTGGTCCGTACTTTTTCAAAAACGATGGTGGTCAGAACGTTACAGTCAATGATGATCTGTGTAGAGCCATGATTACTAACTTTTTCATTCCTGAATTGAATAACCATGATGTTCAGGAGATGTGGTTTCAAAAAGACGGCGCAACATGTCACACAGCTCATATCACAATAGATTTGTTGAAAGACACGTTTGGTGACCACCTAATTTCACGTTTTGGAGCTGTGAATTGGCCTCCAAGATCTTGTAATTTAACGCTAGACTACTTTCTGTGGGGCTATGTAAAGCCATTGGTCTATGCGGTAAAGCCACAAACGCTTGACCATTTGGAGGACAACATTCGCCGTGTTATTGCCGATATACGGCCACAAACGTTGTAAAAAGTGATCGAATATTGGACGTCCAGAGTAAAAAAAAAACAACTTTTTATTGCTATTAGAAAAAAATACGGTACTTTATAGAGCTGATTATCGTTCAACGCAAAATTATACCTGTATAATAAGTAAACCATAAAAGTAACGGTACTTGTAACTACAGGCGGGTAATAAAGGGTTAAACAACGACTAACATTATACTTATGTATTAGATCAATGTTAAAATCGCTAAGAAAAATGCAGAAAAATCTGTTAAATTCAATAAGAGAATTTTGGATATGTGTCATGAAGTGACGTTTATACAAGTGAACTATGGTTGATACGAAAGTCTGTTAATTCTATTGCAATGAACTCTAAATAATTAACGCATCTGGTTGCCAACACTATATACTTTGTTTGCTTAGTATATATAGAAGTCCCACCATATGCATCTCATCTGCAATATGTTACATCAAAACCGTCAATCTTTCTTGAACATATATATATAGTATATTAAATGATCTGGAACCAGATTTTTTAAAGTAACTATAAAACGAATTAAATTTCAATTTTGTATTCATATAAGTTAAACGAAACAAAAATACTGATTTGTCTAAGTAAACTGGACATCATCCATATCACCATCATCGAAAATTAACGCAGATACTGGAATATTTCGTTTTCCACCAACAGCGAATTTGCCAAATAGGTTATCCACATCATCCATAGATTTAATATAAATTTGCTTCGACCTCGGATTCTTCTTAGCAAAAATCTTTCCAGCTCTTACACAAACAAACTCGAAACCAATAGCTTTAAGTGACTAGCGTGGCTTAAAAGTTCAATTGTTTCTTTATCAAAGAAATTATTGATACAAGCTTTCTTGTAATTCTTAATATCCTTTAACTTTACATATTCTTTCATAAATGCCACTTTACTTTTTTTGTTTGCAGACTTTACTATTAGTGATTTAGTATTTTTTTGGTCCTTTGTTTGTTTCTTTTCCTTGTGTATACAATATGCTTCCTCTATATCTTTTTCTAAAATAACAACACTTGTTTTGCTTGCAACTTGTTGTACCACTTCTTCTGGTGTATCTTTTTCTCTTACTTTAACACCATACAAAAATTAATTTAGTAATTTATTCATTACGTAAATTACACCTTTATATACAGTACGTGCTTAATTATTGGCAAACTAAGCTCTTTCAACTCCATGAGTTATTTAATGTTCTTATTAAATAGATTTTTGATAAACTAATACATATATTTATCACAAAATTCACTATAAGATATTGGTTATAAATCATCCAGTCATTTTGGGATAGAATTCGCTGTCTCGATATTGTACAAGTTTTAGACAAATACCTGCTTCATCTCATAATTTTGGTTATTTTACTTGCCTATCGAAACCTTTCTACAAATTCTTGATCGGCTTTAAATCGGGCGATTGTGGCAGTGGTGCTGGAACATTTTATATAGCCCTATACGTCTAACATGACTTGCCGAAACATTGTATTCAGTTAACATTAACTATTAGTAAACTAAATTTTCTAAGATTTCGTAACTACGTTTTTGATTTACGCAAATAAATACATAAATTTGTATAAACTACATAGATTTTGAAAAAACTTTTTTTTTGGGATAAAAACTTAAAAACTTTTCAGCATCTTAAAAAAACTAGCATAACATAATAAACCTTGCAATATGACAACACTGAATATACTGCACATTCAGTGTAGAGCAGGGCTTGTCAAACACATTCATTGTCATTTTATGTGTGAGTCCTCCCTTACTCAGTACACTTAGGAGAAATTAGAGTAATAAAAAAAATATAAACAGAAATATATTATTACAGTTTTGAAATATATTTGGTATAAATTTAAGAAATTTTTAACAAATAAAAATTAGATAAATTTTTATATTCATTATAAATGAGTTAAAATGTTTTGCTACGCCATATGTAGTGCCAGCGTTACCGTTGAGTTTTTTCCAATAGTGGCACAAAAAGGGAATTACTAATAAAGACCCTTAAGTGCAATAAATCTTTTGCAATTATTTGCATTTTATATTAAATTTATTTTTTTGCAACTTGCTTTGTGTATTTTTCTATCAGTTCACAACTTGGAATCCAATTCTCTATTTTCTTAATAAATTTAATGAGTAAGTTTTAATGAGTAAGTTTGTACTTTTGATCTATTTGTTAACTTAAATTTTTTTTTCACAAGGCCTAATTTAGAAAAAACTCGATCAGCGAACGCGTTGCTATGAGTTAACACATTCACGGCCAGATTGTATAAGTTTAAGTACAACGGTTCATTTAATGCATTTTTAATATTAACAATGTGCCAAAAGTTCTCACAATTATTAAATTTAAAATTTTATTCATATTGTTTATTTTCTGCCTTACTTTCTAATAGTTTAAATTCGCTAATATCAGCCTCTAGATCGGTTGAAAAAAACTTAAAAGACTTTAAGCCTTTTATAATTAATTTATAATAATATTTCGTCTCATAGTTTTTGGTCAAACTTTAAAATATTTGTTTTTATTGCTATACATTCTACATCCGATATAGATGTATGTATATATTCTTAATATATTTTATATTAGAAATATCTTTGTAATTAGTATTCTCAGTCTTTGTTATTTTAATATATTCTATTTTGAAAAATTTTCACAAAATTTTCTTTTGTGTAACTCAGTAAAAATATAATTTGTGATGTTTCAATCTGAAAACATATATTTAGTTTGTTCGTTGTACCTAATACACAGGACACAAATTTTATAAAAAAAGACTTTCAAATGTTAAGCCTCCTTGAATAACGCTAAAGATCGTCCCAGCTTTTCGCCATTCCGCGCATACTGAATCCCTGCTCATGAAGTGTTACAGTCCTTGTTCACAAGGTGACAAAGGTTTCCCGCGACCCATGCCGCGCAGATATTATTTAAATTTTAAATTATTACAAAAAAAAAATAATAATAATTGTGATACCTTCTGATTAGATTAATTGCTTATTAAACACTCACTTTATCATTTTGACGCATTGAATTTTGCACTTATTTACATAAATTTAAATAAATAAATTATATTGGACTTTAACAAAATTTTGGACTTTACCTCCCTCTTAATATATTTACATCATTTTAGCGATTTTCAAAAATTCAAATTGGCTACACTCAAAAAATGTAGACAAAACATAAAGAGCTGTTTAAAATAAATTTGTAATTAAAAGACGAAAGCCAACATAGCGTCGAAGAAATAGCAACGAAAACGCATTTTGAACGCCCTTTTTTGGGAATTAAAAATAAAAATGGGAATTTAACGAAATTAATATTTTTTATTTAATATTCTTAAAAGATGTTTCTTTTAATTAAGAATAATAAATATAAAAAAAAAATAATAATAAAACATAAAATCATCATAAGTAAATAAAAAATGAGTGTATAATCGGCAAAATGTAAAAAAACGTTGCTGATTTTTAAAAACTCTGCAAAAGCTTTAACCTTAACTTTGATTTTTTATTGTGGTTAGGGGCATTATTAAGAATATTTGTGCAAGTTTTTATAAAAATTTCGCTTAAAAGAAATTTATCTCTAATAAGAATCATGACATCATCGCTAATACGACCGTCATTTATAACCAGTCCCCACAGAAGTGGTAAAAACACTTCCCCGTTACCCTAGCCAAAACCTACCTTATTCTGCCCATACCAAAACTGGAGGTGATGGACTTGCTCCTAAGCATGTTTCCTGTCCACATCAATATCCTTCGGTCAACACCCAATTCATACAGAGCATCGAATATGGAGGATATATTCACATTGTTAAAAGCACCCTCAATATCCAAGAAGGATGCCATAACATATTCCGATCTATAAATTGTCTCAACAACATGCTGTGGGGCTGTTTCCACCGTCCTTCCCCTGAGGTATGCGTGCTGTGTCCAACAGAAGCTGTCCGGAGTGAGGATATCCCTGACATGTGCATCAGTTAAACTTTCTAGCATTTTCAGTAAAAAGAATGACAGATTATAATCCATAGTCTCCTGTGGTAGCATGGTTAATCCTCTGCGCCTTAGGGAGAAACACCACTCTAACCTCTTTATTCCTTAGGAATATGTCCCATTTCCAGTTCTGTAAAAATGCCATCCGCTCCTGGTGATTTATGTGGCTTAAAAGAAGTCACCACACAATGATTGATTAACCGGGTCGGAGAAGCCACGAAAAACTTAGATTCTAAGTACTCGTTTCCGTCCTCTCTACAACCTGGAATGTGCGTATTTGCTAGCAGTTATAAAGTTTATTTGCTACTCTCAATAAAGGTGCCAACTGGCCGCACTAAGAATCATAGTGCAAACGGTTCCTTGGATAGTCCCCTTTCTTTTAAAACTCGAAGCCTTCGTGATATTCTCCATTTACAAAAACGCTCCCATGATTCCCTCTTTGCCCTTCTGGTCCCCCTCTGGAAATAATCGAAGCTCCCACGTTATTCACCATAGCTCCCACAATCCCCCTCTCCTGAGCTTGAATTTGAATGAATTTTCCAAAGTTCCTGCCGCTTCCTACACGAAGCTAGGAAAGCCCTCACTTAGCGACCTAGTAAGAAAACTCACCGAATCTTCCAGATCCCTAATGGCGATGAATTCACACATTTCAGGGGGTTGTATAATATAAGTAAGGTCACTGAATTTGGCCCAGTTGGTATTCCCAGGTTTTGTAGAGAGTCCTGCAAGTGTAAGTTCCTGTTGCGATCGGAAAAATATCACTCAAGCAACACCCTCCAATCACGACTCCTAGCCGAATGAGTGTTCCTTACCAGCGCTATATCAATGACCTATTCTCACTGAATGTACTTCGTACAGAGTTTCCACTCCTTATTTTACATACTTTACACAGGGTTGCATTTTAAATTCAATTTAATTATATGTGCATTTATGTACTAATTGAGCAATTTAATATTTTTACTATTGTTTAATTGCGTAAAATTCTTAATTAGCAATTAAAGCTTATATGTGAACATGATATTAGAAGTTTAAATATTATTTATTATAGCAGAAGACAGCGTTCACGACGTAAAAGAGTCGAATTGGATATGGCTTCAGAAGCATAGGCATGGAAACTTACCATTTCAATATCTCGTACTTTTACTAAACAATCCAACAGATCATCGGGTTATTGCGTTTCATCAACAGACATTGGATATTTCCTGTAAAGATCTTACCAATTCATAGATGAACACCGAGTGAGATCTATTTACATTAATAAAAGTTCTAGATCTATTCATAGTATTCTACCTACTACTACGTTACTACATTATATATATTTATGTTAAGATTAGTGTCAAACAAAAAATTTTAAAACACATTTTTAATTAAAATAGAAAATTTATTCAGTTATGTCTATTAATAATATATTTTCACTAAAATTAAATATCTAATTTCTTAAATGACAGTTTTATATCCATAAAATAACATTAAGATCAAACAAATAAACATAAAATAAAATTTTTCTTCTGATAAAATATTTCGGAAGTTATAATCTTTATATCTTATCTTTTGGGATAAAATCTGACTTTAATTTGCTTCAAGTATTCAATAACTTTTATGTGCAAAGGTAGAATAAATACTCTCCGCAAAAAACAGGGATATTTTACATGGAGTGATTACACTTAGTCAAATTTTTTAGAATAGTGAAAATTGTTGTTAGTTTAAATAAATAATGTTAAGAGGAAAAGTGTACTAAACGTGTTTGAAAATTTCTGCAAACCAACCAAACTACTAAACTGTTTTAAAACAACGAAATACTAACAATTTTGGTTCGACCGGATCAAAACGGCGACACCAGTAACAAATTAATAAAGTTTTGCTCGATCTAAAACCAAACAGAATGTAGCACAAAAAAAAAACAGAGATGACTGATCATGTAAAACAAATATAGCTGAGAAAATAAATGGAAATGAAAAGCAATAATCTTACATTAATAATTTTTATTAAAAAAAATGTTTCTCAAAAACTGTTCGTATGGTCAAAGCTATTGCACGGTTTTAAAAAATTAGCAACCATTTTTCGTCTTTTGGCGATTTTCTCAAAAGCTGTTAGTACGATTTTTATAAAAATTTGCACACATATTCTTAATATTGCCCCTAAAGATAATAAAAGTCAAAGTTTCCACGTTTCTTAAAAATCAGCAACGATTTTTGACGTTTTGCCGATTACGCCCTCACTTTTGGTTTATTTATTTAGTGTGACTACAAAATAAAATTTTGTTTGTTTCACTTCAATTTCATTCAAATAAGGAAAAATAAAATATCGTCAAATATTTTCCAGATTTTCCGTAGCTTTATTTGATTTCGTAACGCCATATGTTAAAAACTTCCAAATTACAAGAGCTTTAAGTTATTTTTAATATAACCAATATTTTTTGAGATACTGAGACCCAATTATATATTTTTTTTTTAAATTATGACATTTTTATTTCTAAAAAAAGCTGAAAATATTTGCCGGTTTCACTGTTTATTAATAAAGCTGCATATAATAGAAATAAAATAAACCATAATTTATGGAAATCAATGGGTGAATACTTATATTGTTCCCCATAAAAAGAAAGTACCTAATTTTGAAAATAAGGAAACTTTTTTTGCTGTAATTGCCTACCAATGATTCTTCTGTAGTACATCAGATGTTCTAAAACAACAACTTTACAATCAGTCAGAACTAAATGATCTTATCAGAGACCTCGAACTAACAAAAGAGAAATCATAGCTTCTGGAGTCTCGCTTAAGAGACCGAAGTTTCATAGAAAATGGTGTTACGACAACAGAATCGACATACGCCATGCGCCAATTTTTATACAACGAAAGACAATATGTAGTTTTATTACGACATATCTAAGTGGTCTTTTAAATCTGAGGAAGCAAAACTCGACGAAGATTGTTATCAAACGCAAGAAGAACTTATATTATCATTGGGAGTCACACAACAAGCCATTTCCCTACGTTTAAAGGCATTGGAATATATTCAAAAGCAAGTAAATTGAGTCCCATATAAATGGAAGCCGAGAGACGTTGAAAGGCGATTGTGCATGCCGAAAATTTTGCTTGAACTCTACAAAAAAAGTCATTTTTACATCGTATTGTTACTGGTGATACATTACGACAACCCCAAGCTGAAAGAGTCATATGTAAAGCCCGGCCAACCAGCCAAATCAACGCCGAAGCCGAATATCCATGACGCCAAGATAATGCTCTGTATTTGGTGGGACCAGAAGGATGTTTTTTATTATGAGCTGTTGAAATCAGGTAAGACGAACACAATTGATTTGTTTGAAGGGAGTAATCAGCGAATAACGAATAGAATATTCGAATATTCGGTCCATATTAATTATGGACCGATCTTCATAATAAATAACTTATGACGAATTTCATTACGTTAAAAACATTAAATGATTTTCTGAAGGTGGTCCATGGTCAAATGTGGTTCGATTTTCACCAAACTAGAGGCGTGATGAAGTCTTGGACCGATTTCAACCAAAATCAAAAAGGGTTTGACCTTGGATCTAATAAAATCTAAAATTATCAAAAAAAACATCAAACTTTTGATTCAATAAAAACTTTTAATATGTTTGGCCTGATTTTTTGGTCAGATACTCCTCTGTATGACGTCAATACTGTTAATAAAAGATTTCCATCAGTTTTACATGAGTATATGTCAGTGCAAGTATTACAATATACCAAGAAATTTTATTTTCAACATAACAGGCCATTCAATAAGTCCGTAGGATGATACATAGATGTCATTTCTATAATTTTTTTCATATGATTTTTATTTAGTACTTCAAATGATACATGTATAAATTCGACAGTAATTTGATTATTTATTCACGAGTTTATAGCATTTTGTGTGATGCAACTTTTGTTATTGAAAACAAATTAAAAAAATTGAATTCCGAGTTTTGATAAAGCATTGCTTTTTGATGAAAAAAAATACAGTGGAAACCAAATAATGGCTTGATAAACATTATAAACATAACATAAACATGGTAGTGTTTTTACCATTTTACACGAACATTTGTGTATGCGAAAGCTCTGTATAAAGTGGGTGCTGCGTGAGCCTACAGTCGACCAAAAACAACAACGAATCGATGCTTGGCACTGTTAAATGTAATTCTATCGTCGATATATGCCAATGGATGAAAATGGCTTCTCTATTACAAACCAGAATCCAAAAGACAGTGGAATGCAATCGACGAACCAAATCCAAGGCGTGCAAAGACGCAACAGTCTGTATTTTGGGATGCGAACGGAATAATATTCATCGACTATCTCCAAAAAGGAAAATCGCCATCACCAACGACAATTACTGTGTACTTTTAGATAGATTGAAGGCTGAAATCGTAAAGAAACAGCCACATTTGTAAAAGAAAAAGTTTTTGCTTCACCATGACAATGCATCGTGTCACAAATCGATGAAAACGATGGCAAAATTGAATGAATTTGGCTTCGAATTGCTTTTCCACCCACAGTATTCTCCAGATACAGCCCACAGCAACTTTTCCTGTTTTCAGATCTTAAGAGATTGCTTGCTGGAAAGAAATTAAAATTCAATGATGAAGTAATCGCTGAAACTGAGGTCTATTTCGGCAAGAAAGGGAAACCGTACTATAAAAGTGGTACCGAAAAGTTGGAAAATTACAATACACGTTGTACCGCCCTCGAAGGCAACTATGTTGAATAATAAAATGAGTTCTGTCTAAATTTTGTTTTTTTCTTACGTATCATACGGACTTATTAAATGACCTGTTACTCTTTTTGTGCTGATCACTGGTGTAGGGTACCAAAACAAAAATCTTAAAATGATCAAGGCCAATTTTTAGCCGGAAAACAATTTTAATTTTGATCCCAGGTATAAACTCTTGGTAAAAAACAATTATAATTTCAAAGAATACTTTAATGTCGATCTCGTTTGGCTACAATTCATAAAATGTTTTTTAAATGAGTATTATGTTGTGATACAATACACAGTAGTAATATGTGAATTATTTTCATGACTCCTTATTGAAAGTAACGCCTTTAAAAACAAACTCATAACATGTATCAAATCCCAGCAGGCATTTTAGTTAGCATTTAATTTGCGTCATTAATTTTATACTTACTGATTGTGATTTCAGAATTATAAAATAATTTTACAAAATAAAAATCAAATTATTGCTTTAAAAATATTCATACATATCGCACTTGTACTGGTCAAAATGTTCAATAGACACAAAAAACGTTTCTTTTCAATAATAAATTCTATCACTAAAAGTGGTAATAAGTGTATTTTTATGGCGAAAGTATAGAGAAAATGATGTAAGATTTTTACAATGAGTAGATATGACCAATTTATACCGTTTTCTTGCAAAAAGTCAAAATTGACAATTTTTTTGTTGAAAAACTGTGAAAAACTTTTACAATTTAAAATCATATGTAAACTGATGTGAAAAATAATGAGGACACAAATGTGACTCATTGAAATTTGATAAGAAAGTACGTAATATGAGTAAATTGCTGATAAATATTTGTATTTATTTTTAATTAATGTATTAGTGAAACAAATTTCATTGTATTTCAATTCAAGTAAACTTAAAATACCAATCACCCTGTAAAAAAACATAAGTACACACCATGTTTTTTTTTTAAATAGTTATAAATATAATAATAGATTTTCACTAATTTCAGTTCTAATGTTGTTCTAGAGTGGTTAATATTTTGTCGAGGCTCCGATGTCATTTAAAACCGCCAGACATCATCTGGGCATAGAATCAACAAGGTTTTGGAATGCTGAATCCAGTATATCTTACCGAGCAGTCTGAATTACTCTGGCTGCTGCTTTTACTACATTCTACCAATTTTTGATCGCATTTCAATACAATAAAATACGCATTGAACAAAAATAACAACAAACAATCAGTCTCTTAAAATCACTCAGTGAAATGTGGAATTAAATGATTTTCGGTAAACCCAAAGGCTTAGTTTGCCAACGCACGTTGTTATGATGCACTACATATGACGTTTCAAAACATTTTAACCCATGTTATAAAAAGCTTAAATTTATCCCACATTAATGTCAATGCGTTAATAGTATATGTACATATTTCTATTTATATTTTATTTTTATTATAAGTTTCTCTACGTGCATTGAGTAAGCTGCTGCTAACTTACATAAAAACAAAATGACAATGGGTTTGACAAGCACTGCCTTACAGTTAAACCTAGATTAGATCGTTAAGCGTAACTTAGCTGTCAAAAACGTTCATGTACATATAAATATGGAGCAAATCCAAATAGCGCGGTGTTTGAAAATCCAATTTTAACAGCGCGCTAGAAAGTGAAGTTGGCTGAGAAACGCTGTTATAAATACACAAAACTGACAGAATTGTACTTTTTTAATTTTTTTTTAATGGATTGTTATTGTTTATATATTAAAGTAATATCAATTAACTATTTTTTATATCAGATTGAGTGATTTCATCACTATTAAACTTTTATTTAGTTATGTTTTGTTGAAAATTTCAGTTGACATTACTGCTTACGACACAACGTTAACGCTCTTATTTAGGTCTGTCACTCGAGCGGCAGCGTTCAAAGCTCTAATTTATGTTTGACTGTTAGAGTAAAAAGACCTTGATATGAATTTAATGAATTGATTTGTAAGTACAGCAGCGTTGCCAATTTCTGTGTAATTATCCAAAAAAAGGACAAGCTAACTATTTTTGAAACTTAAAATTTTTGCTTCAACAATATGTCATTGTAGTAAATTTTCAATCAAGATTTTTTGTTTGGCTTAAAGTTTGTCGTTATCTTTTACGATAACGACAAATCTTTTACGATAACGACAAATCCAAAACACGCTATTTGTTTCTTGATATTATAGAGCGTGAAGCAGCTACAGAAAAGAAAACTTTTTAAAAATTCTATAACTAAGAAAGGCGTACTATTTGAAAACGTTGCTGGATTTGAATCAATTACACCAAACGTTATGTTCTTACAATACAATCCTGTTGTAAGTAATTTAAACAGTTAAGTGCTCCTGTCATTTAGCACACTTATCATCTTAATCTACTTTAAAAATGCCAAGCTATCTTAAAGACTTATTACGAAATATTGGTGCTTATTTTAATCGTAGATACTTATGCCAGAGCAAGCTTCAGGAATTTCAGCTGTATTTTCAAGTGGAGGTGCATAAAATATTATCATCCTTTATCACAAGTTGGCTTTTTTAAAATCTTGCATTGATTCGGTTTTGGAACATTCTAATTTATTAAGATTTTTCTATAAATTAAAAATTTTGAAGATCCCTCCAAATAAACAGACCAAATTTAAACGCCAGTCAACTGACAGCCCTTTATATTAATGAAGCGGTGTTGGTGGACGTAAGTTAAAGTAACGCCACAAACGTAATGTTAGAAGTGAAGTGGTGCTTGGAGGCAAAACTCTAGTCATCTAATCGCCTTTTATATTACAAATAAAAAAAAAACGCAAAATATCTGTTGTGTAATTTATAAAATTTTAACTTTGGATAATGCCAACATTGAAACATACTTTTTTATCAGCAATTCTCTATGCTGCATAATTTCTCATCAAATATTGATATAACACGAAAGTATAAAATATATTTTAATAACATTTAAATTTTCGATTTACATATGCCAATCGAGGCTTATAAAATTAATAGTTTATTGTTTACTGGACTTATGGTATATCATAAAATGTTTCGTGTGCGATGACGTCAAGGATGTAAGTTGCCTGAAAGTTATTGCTTTAACGATTCACTTTTGACTGATGCAATCATAATCTGCATGCAACACCAAACGTATGTTCTTGCCATAAATAAAAGTAAAACCAAAAATCTTGTACTACATATAACGAATTCAAAATGCAACACATTTCATTTTCTCATCTTCTTTGAATAATCGTAGCAATTTGGCAAAGGCAATTGCAACAACTTCCAATACGCAGACATCCAAACACACATTCATCGTCACATATGTACATACATACTTACATACAAATGTAAGTTGTAAAGGAATAAGTTTTAAGAGTTAATAAAATACGCCCAATGATAACAAGAAGTCAATCGTAAACGAATATTTTGACCCTGAGGTCTTCATCATACTTGTATACCAGCTTAATCAAAATAAGGTATTAAAAAAAAAACAACAATAAAAATCGAAACAACTAAATATCAGTGTGGCAGTCTAGCAGGGTGCAGTTTGTTTAATAACAACAGTTTGTCGGTATGTTGCACATACTACTACTAATTCATTGATTTTATTCACGAAAAATGCAAGCAGAAGCAACAAGTATATTTCAACAAAAAAAGATTAAAAATACAAATGTAGCGTTATGGATACTACTGGACAGGTTGTTATCCGGGTATAATTTTGTAGTTCTTGCTTTTCCATTTGAACTGTTTGTTTGTTGCTTACTTAAGCTATGAATTGTAAAATATTAGCGATATTGAAAAAAGTTTTAACGATCAAAAATTGGCAACAAGTTTGTTGTTTGCACCAGAGGTGAAATAATTGTTTGCATCTCAATATGTAGTATTTGATTTTTGCTGTTATTTTCTTCTTAGCTTCTTTTTTTGTCTTTGTGTTGACTACTGTAACATAAAGAAACAAAAAAAACAATCAATTTGTTGCACAAACACAGTCAACAGTAACTCCCATTTATGTTGGTTTTCAGCAACTCAACTGAATTTAATGCACATTTTTATAGTAACATCTAAATTGACTTTTAAATTGTAAAATTTATCATAACAAAACAACAAGAACAAGAGAGAGTACAACAACTACAATCGAAAATGTAACTACAACATACCACACTAAAACGATCATAATTTATCACAAATTATTTTTTAAGAAACATATTCGAAATTTGAACAAATTGACAGATTTTTAATTAAATTCGATATCAATATATTAAGTTTTACGATCATTAGAAGATTGGAAATGAATTTTCATTCAATATGGATAGTTTAATTTTAGAGTTACGCCTCAAACATCATAATTTTTCCATTGTTATGAATACTTGAACAATTTTGTTGTTGTTGTTCATTTTTAAACAGGAAATTAAGCGAAATATAACTGTGATTATAATCTCGATAGATGTAAAAAATTTAATTTGATATTTTCTTGTTATCATAATAATAATTCAATCGCTTTGATAAGGATCTAAGAAGAGCACTTCAGTAGCAAATGGTGTGTAATATAAATTGATTTGGTTCGCTTTCAAAAGTAAACTTTGAATGTAACTAACTCTTCTTAATACCAGCCATGATATGATATTATTCCAATAAGATAAGAAGATGATTCTATGAAAGTTTGGACATTTTATTTTTATGATCCGAAGACCCAACCCTATGGTACGAAAGAACCTTATTAATCTAGAGAAGATTTTGAATATGTTTCTCGTTACCTCCTACCATAGGGCGTAGGTAGACCGTCTGCTCTTGGTGTACCCTGTTCCTGTCCATAGATCATTTTTTCTGATTTGTTAACTTGGTCAGGTGGTTGTAATAGTAGCGCCGGGTTCCTCTAAAACCCTCAGTTCCTTTTAAACCCTGGCAGGCCTTAAAGAACGTTTCTTGTCCATCGTCGTTAAGAACTAATTAATTAAATCAAATGAAATTGTCTTTTGTGTAAAATAATTAAATCAAATAAAATATGTATGTATATGTGTATAAAACAGAATCAAAATCGTCTAATTTCCGACGCAGTTGTTCACTTTGTAGTAATTAAATTTGTGGCGCTCCAACTTAGAACATGATATAAATGATATAATATATATATAGTTGTGTTAAGTTCGATAAAATTCATTTTTTTGAATCATACATTTTCTGTAAATTAGATAAAAGCAGTTTGGGAATTGACGGAAATTATGAATGAATTTTTGGCAAATTAGGAGAGAGTGACAGCCTCACATAGAAACGATGCCCCTGTGCTAGTCACCAAGTCCAGATTAACCGGTCTGGATAATTATCCAGATCGACAGTCTAATGAATGGCTATTAACCTGATATCGATGGTCGATAGCTCCGATAAGCTATCGAGAAAGAGCGAGGCAAGTGTGAGCAATTTATGTTTAGTTCGAGACGGACACTGGCCAATGAAGTGGGCCACACTCTCGTCTTTCTCAATCGATCTACCATAATACAACGGTAGACGAGAGTAACAAGTTCATCAACAACACAATTACCCGGACCCAAATGAGATGGTCACAAAATCGTCGTGAGAATATCCGAAGAGAATCGGGACGATCCCTAACTAGCCTAGATCTCCTGACCTTATCCAAGACCCAGACGTTGCAATGTTTATCGAGGACAGTCTACAAAAATACCACTCCATAGAGAAGATTAAATTAGCTTCCAACTTAACTTGGAATAAGGCCCAGATATTTGAGGGTTAGATTCAAATTGAGCTCGGTCCCATCCAAACTTAGCAGCGTAAAGCAAGGAATCTTATACATATCATACAAGGATTTAGACTAAGTCCAAACTCTCTGCACCAACCAGACACAATGCTCAAGGCAAAATTCAGTTTGTCCGACAGTGTCTGTGGACAAATACTAGACACGCCGATAGCGATATCGTACGCATAAGCGACGACTTTCTTTCCCGAGGAATCAAGCCGAGTAAGAAGTCCCCTCGCGTAAGCATGTTGAGAGGTAGACAGATTTAGTTCCTAATATGTAGGTCAGCAACACTTTAAACGTAGAAAAGCATCAATGGAGGTTTTGACCAGAATACAAGCCATAGGTCAACATTTATCATTGATGTAAGCCATGCGATAACCGCCGGCATTGAGTCCACAAGCCCTTCCACCAGCGTTCCAAGATTCGTGGACGATGCTTTAGAGTGGTAGAGGTTTATCTGGATCACCCTCAGCATTGAAGGCAACACCGTCGAATCAGTGTCATCTTCCTCTGATAACGGTGTGTCAGCACCCGGATTGTTCCCCATATCGTCGAAGAGATCCACCGCTAAGCCAAAGTTAGGGTTCTGCGAGGAGTGGCTTTTCAGATCCTCATTTGGTACTTCCGTGACGACATTATCGGAGAACAGGCTGCACCCAGCCAGTATTTTCACAGAATACTTTTCCAACATATTTCTGATGCAATTTTAAAATTTATTTTTCAGTAAACTATAAACCACTGTGCTAACGGGTTAAGTATCGTTGGTGAGAGACAGCAAACTTGTGCTAAAAGTATGTATGTCTACTCTTCTCGCACAATAATATTAATTTGGCAACGATTTGACAATTCCTATTTATGTAAATATTTTACTTTTCCCAAAAATTGGTGCAAAATTTGTAAATTTTTTTTTCGGGCGAAAAAACTAATATTTTAGGTAAAATTGATTAAGATTCATCAATTGGATTGGAGAAATAAGGTTAGTGTCATAAAAAGGGTATTTAAGAAAAAAAAGCGTCAAAAAGGGTATTTTAAAGTAAAATAGGGTCAAGTTTTTTGTGAACAAAAATAAAATTTATTTCAATAAAAAAAAAACAGAAACGAATTTTAACAGCTAATTAAATATATTAAACTAAAATAAAAGTAATTATTCATACATACTTATATTATAAATCAATGTTAAAATTAAAAAAACAAATTCACAGCTTCATTTAAATATTAGTCATATTGTCAAAAAAGAAGTTACTTTAACAAAAACTTTTGACAATGTTTATCGCCTTTTAGAAATACTTATTCTATATTTTGTAATTAATTTTTTACCAGGAGTCCATTCTTCCAGCTACGATTGGAGCAAATTGAGAAAGGAAAGCATGGCTTTTAAAGTTTATATTTTTAGTTTGCTTGTAAGCTTATTTTTAATCACTGATAGTTTTGAATAAATTCTTTCAGCGGAAGTACTATTATGAGGCAAATTAAATATATATGCAACGAATTCAGCGAAATATATTGCAACGAATATACAGAACTATAAGGTTTGAACTTTCAAAAACGATATAATGTAAATCTACACAAAAAATAAAACAAAAATATGTCAGCTATTGTATAACATATTCTTTAAGTTTAAAGAAAAATAAGTAATTCAATTTTCTGCAGAAGAGTATACATACTTTACAGTATTAGATAACTAGTTATCGAAAAAGAGAAATGTTAAAAATTGTTCTATTGTTAATTCATATTTTATAGAGCCATATTTATTAATTAAATTTGCTTTTCACTTAAAATACATTTTTTTTTTTAGTTTCACTGGAATTATTGTGTCATCCTTTAGCAAGAGCAGTCTTAGATCCTTGTTAGTTTTAATTGCACTTTTTTGTACTAGGTAATCCAATTTATCAAATAAATTGTCTGTGGGGCTTATATCAGGTGACTTATAAGTAGAATAAAGCCGTTTGGGAACGTTGTATAATAATCAGCTGTTTACAATGCTTATTGTGTGCTTTGGGTTATTGCCTTTTGGAAATACCAGTTTTCAAAGACACCTATTTTATTCACAGATTGCCACGAAGCACATTCCAATGCCAAACCCAGCCGCCAACATTTAACGCTAAACCATAACGTAACTACCTACATGTATACATGCTCTATCGTGAATATCACATTTTTATGTCGGAACTTCTAGTTTTTCTTAAACGTTTTATTTTCGTCACACTTAAAAATAATACTCCTACTTTCATCGCTCAAAACAACTTTAGTATAAAGATTTCCAACATAAAATTTGGATGCTCGCTATTACATATGAAGCCTGCTGCTCATCTATTCTTTTGATTTACACATAAACCTCAAGTTAAAATATATTTTATACATAAGTTAATATAATTGAATACTTGCATTTGCTTTGTTGCAAATTTGTTGTTGTTAAATTAAAAAACGGCCATAAAGAGTGTCATCGGCATGAAAAAGGCTCAAAAGTGATACTTTAGTGTCACAACGGTAACGCTGAGACCAGGGCTTGTCAAAGGCACTACGTTACGTAAATTGATTCTCTTCTCTTACACCTACATGTGATCACACATTGAACAAAAATAACAACAAACTATCAGTCTCTCAAAACCACACTCAGCGAAATGTTTTTTGGTAAACCTAAATGTTAAGTTTGCTAACGAACGGTATCATGCTGTATCACATATGATGTAGGAAGACATTTTAACACATTTATAATTAATATAAAAATTCATCTAATTTTTATTTGTTAAAAAAATGTACTTCAACACTTTTAAA
The DNA here is from genome assembly GCA_023159175.1 of Wohlfahrtia magnifica. Classification (NCBI taxonomy): domain Eukaryota; kingdom Metazoa; phylum Arthropoda; class Insecta; order Diptera; family Sarcophagidae; genus Wohlfahrtia; species Wohlfahrtia magnifica. The sequence goes on from JAKWBJ010000134.1 coordinate 248,875, forward strand.
ATATATTTCTGTTTATACTTCTTTTTACTATAAGTCTCCAAGTGTATTGAGAAAGATAGAACTCACACTGACTTCTTCTTTCTCCCATCATGGAAGTCATTTATATCCAGCCCAGTTCGAATTATTAGTTTTGTATATTAAATGCGAAATCTTCCTCGCAATTTAAAATATAAATAATTTAAATTTTTATCACAATTACTGTTAAATTTTATTACCTTTCCATTTTGCTGCAAATAAAGCACAATTTTCTTTTGTTAATTTTAGTTTTAGTTTTTACGGAACTTTACACGGTTATCAAAGAAATGGTTTACAGCGAACTATTGCAACAGAAATCAAACTGTTAGCATATTTGCAAAAATACGCGGCAGCATTGCCATTTGTCTGCAAACAAAAAACTTTTGACGCAAGTGCTGCCAAGTATTGCTTTTTTGAACATTTTACTTATATTATGCTGCAGTACATGTAAGAATATCCTCAAACTTTTGCTTACTTAAGCTATTGTCAAAAACTAAGGGAAAAGTCTGTCAAATACTTAATCAACTTTTTAGTAGCTATAATGTACTTTTTGAATATTTGTGTTAGATAGTTGAACTGAATAGGTAATTAGCATTATTCGTATCTGGATGAATTAATTTTTTATTAAAAATATAAAAATTTTAATATTTGGTGTAAAAATTTAAGTATTATCAGAAAAATAACACAGTTAAAATAAAAATTAAAAAATCTTCATACACCCGCTACTCATACTCTTTCAGTGTCAAATAAAAGCAAAAGCATTCATTGCGCAACGTGCTTCGTTTGTTATTGTTTTGCATATAATATTCTACGAATTGAATTTACGTATATGAAAATAGAAGAATGTCGATATTTCTTGAACCTTCCAAACTGTAGGCAATTAGGTATATAAAGGTGCTGCTTTACCTACACAACACTTAGTTATCGTTGGCTGTCGTAACGTAAAGACGTGTTAAAACGGAAATAAAAGTGTTGTATAAACGAATATTAAGTGTTGTATGAAGACAAACAGTATAAAAGTTATTGCGTAGTAAAATAATAACTGTCGAACAACAAAATAAAGCGGTGCTTGTTTTATTTTAACGGAATTTAAACGAACTCAACGTTTTAAAAAGGTTAGCTCGTAATAGTATATATACAGCTGTTTATTTGTGTTGCTGTTTGCCTTTTTTGACCTATACAAAAAATTTCTCTGTTTGGTCACCGTTGTAGACCCAAAAATATGAATTTAAAAACTTTTTAAGTACGGTAATTAGCAAATGCTGGGATTTTGTATTAAAGTTTTTGTTAAAATGCAAATATGCAAGCAAATGAAACAAAAGTTCTTATACAATTTATTAATAGATACGTTCTCTTAAAAAAACATAAACAAGGTGTATTAAATACATTTTTTCTTCACAGAATAGGCTACTAAGCTGCCATAAAAAAAAACCGGCTTTATCAAATAAAAATATAAAATCTCGCCTCGCATTTGCCAAAAAGTATAAAAAATTGCCTCCGATGACTATAAACGGGTGATTTTTTCGAACGAGGTCAAATTAAACCGTTTTCAGTCACATGGATTAAGTTATTGCTGACGGCGATCAACAGAAAGCATCTAAACGCATGTCTTGAAGCCGACTGTTAAACATAATAGAGCCAATTTGATAATGTGGGGATGCTTTACGTTTTGCGAACGGGTGCATTCGTAAGAATAAATAGAATAATGAGAAAGAGAAATTATTTAAATATATTGCAGACAAATTTGCCAGAATTTGTAGATATAAGCCCTTGGCCAGAAAAGGAAGTTATCTTCAAACAAGATGGTGATCCCAAATATACCGCTAAAATTTTTATGAAGTGGCTGTCAGAACAAGAGTTTCAGTTGGCCCGCACAAAGCTCCGGTCTAAGTCCAATAGAAAATTTGTGGGCAACAGTTAAAAAGAGGATGGGAAAATACCAAAGGGCCAAAAAACCAAGGGAAAACTTGGAAGAATTATGGGAACGTACTCAGCACGAGTGTACCTAATTTCGCCTAAGATTATTGAAAATCTTGTTAATAGTATGCCCAAGCGTATTAATAGCGTTATAAAAAACAAAAAATTGTGGACGAAATATTAAAACATACATTTAAGAACCGTCATGGAAAGAAAAACGTGTAAAACCGAACAAATATGAAATAGTTTAGATATTTGAATTTTTCTGTTTAAATGGATGTATTAAATACTTTTTTAATGTTTTTTTTTTCATTTTTTTTTTTATTTGTATCGTTCCATACAAAAAAACTTATTTACTCGTATGTATATTGCAGTATGAAACTGAGGAACAAGTAACGCAAAAAAAATTAATGCATATATAATCAAATCACAAAAAAAATTTGCATATAACATATAAAAGAAATCAAGAAAATAAAAAATTTTAATAATAAAAAAAAAACATTAAAAAACGTTTAGCAACTAATTACATTGCGAACATTTTCTTAAGTTGTACTTTAAATTGTCGTGCGTTACTTAATAAACGACAGATTAAAAGACAATCTATTATAAAGAAGTTCAGGCTGGTGTGTGCATTAGAACTAAAGCTCTTCATTTAAGAAGATGATTAAAAGAAATTCCATACAATTGAAATAATATTGTTGTAGACAAAATTTAACCTCCTCTTACGTTTACAACCTTAATTGACGTCTGATTCTTGGCAGATATCACTATTTTAATTTTCTGATTGTGTAAGCCTCTTTTGAATCTCAATACATTTATATTTTTCAGGATTTAACGCCAAACAATTTGCAGAAGCCCATGTATGGATTTGATGCAGTGAATCTATGCAATATGTTATCTTCTCGTCTTTGCAACTAGAATACAGCTGAACGTCATCCAGGAGGAGATCGCTAGATTTTCCATTGTACGCTTCGATGTATTGTATGTATTCCTCAGCAATTTCAACTAGCACCGTTATGCATTCTCTTCTAAAACCGGACTGACTTTGCGTCAGCATATTGTTACCTTACAGAAAACGATATATTTGCCTGTACATAACTATCTCAAAATCTTTAGACAGAAATGGGAAAATGGAGATCGGTCTATACTCAGAACTGGTCTTTTGTATAGGTACAATTCTAGCTATTTTCTAGTTCGTGGGAAATTGACTACTCAATTTATTAAAAATAAAAGTGATTTGCGGACGAAATAGAGGTTGAATAACTTTGAGTAAGTTTGGGTTAATGCTATTCGCACCAACAGAATTAGATTTAATCGACAATAAACACATTCATCCACAGATTCAAAAGAAAAAACTGACTCAGTGTTATTGTTGGGACGATAATCATAAAAATGGATGTTTAAAAACTTTTCATTCATAACATTCGCTTCAATTAGGCAAGGTCCATGTGCAGAAATGTTATCAATACTAATTTCACGCATGGTTTGCAATGCCTTCTTAGAGCTGAGTGCCGAAGAAAATTTTGATTTTGCTCTTTTTATCAGTTTATTAACTCTTCTTTTCGAGGAACGATAAACCTCAATTCAATGATTTTAAATCGATTCCATCTGTTGTACGTAATTCCTAACCTCAAATTTGCCCACCCTATACAAGAAGAAGAAATGAAATCATCAATTTTTCAACACTTTAAGACAATTTTAACGGAAGAGTGAGAGAAGGTTTCACAAGAATTAACCAAAAACTGGTTTACTCGATGCCTAATTTATAAAGCACAATCGTTCGCAGACTTTTGTGAGCTAAAGAATTAAGAGAATTTAACTTACATATTTGTATTTTTTACATATTCTGCATTTGATTGTGAAAAAATTGTTGTTTTTTAAGTTTTTATTAAATATTATAATACAAAAATTAAAACATGGAGCGTTTTGATCATACATATCGCACCGCACGCTAAATCATGAACAGTCACAACTCAAAATTTATCAAACTCGCATTTTTTCATTAATGAATTCACAGATCAAATTTGTAACGACCACGAAAATTTCGTTTGCATCACTATCTTCCTTACATGATAAAAGTTATGTCTGTTTTTTATGTTACTTGTGACGCTTGTACATTATCAACTAAAGAGTACTTTTTTAGTTGTGACAGTAAGATTATGAGTAATTGAATAGTTTTCTTTCACATAACGCTATTAATTAAAAAATTTTTAAGTTAATCAAAATATATTTCCAGCTAAAAAGGCATAATTAGATATAATACCCATTATTCAATGAAAATAATTTAACTAAATTTCAACTAAACAATCACAATTTAAAATTACCTGTTATTTGCAAAATTATTTTACAAAATTTAAAAAAAAAAACTGTCTCTAAGGCAGTTTATTTTAATGTGGAATTAAATTTGACTATATAATAACAAACACATTATTGGAAACTTTTTTTGCCTCTCTTAAACATTTACAAATTTTGAGTTATGACTGTTCATTTTTAGTCGTTCGTAGAGTTTTGTGGCATAGTGTATATTAATTGCCTTACAAATTCTTTCAAATATTAAATATAAGTTCTCATTTTCCTTATACATTATTCGTTTATTCTCAACTCGTACGAAAGTTTTATTTATTTTTATTTTATTCATTCTGTATGTTACTGATACTATCGGAATCTGTTTGTAACTTTTTAACTTTTTCGGTAACGTCGTGTACTTGTTGTTTGATTGCGCCAAAACTATTATTGATTACACTGAGAAGTTCAGATTTATATTCACTAAATTTATTGTTAATCATTAGCTCGATTTTCTTCGCAAATTTATAGAAACTATTTTCAATAATGTTTAAAGTTTTAAACGGCGAATTAATAAAATGAGTGTGATTATTTCCTAAAGGTTTTTGTAATATTTTGTTATCGGCAGAATTTACTTTACTTTTCAATGTGGACATACCATCATGGGATGAGAAATTTTCTAGTTCATTAACTTCCTGCATTTTTTATCTATAGATACGCTGGGCCATATTCATAGTCAAAAATAATGTTAAAGTATACTTTTAGAAAAAGTCGACTCTAACTTATTCACAGGCAACTTAAAGTACACTTTTGGCGTTAGAGCCGACTTTAAATATAAAACCAGCTGAACCTGTTTTTAAATTATTAAAAAAAAAAAAAATAATAAAATTGAAATGAAAAATTTTTGAAAAATGTTTCGATTAGAAGAAGTTTTGCCATAATCGAGGAGGTCTAAAATATATAAAAGAAGGGTTTATACCTTTGGTCTTAAATCATGATGATTTACTTTTTTTACATTCATACCTAACCTACAGCTTCACATATTGTTTTCCACGAATTTTTTTCTTTTCTATTATAGAAATATAATTAACTCTGCTCTCCATACATCAACAGGGATGCATATTATACCAGCTTCTATAGAAAAAAGGTTTTGTTGTTATCGTTTGTAATGATACAACCCTTAGCAATGGAATAAGATGGGGTCATAACCAACACTTGGGGCTATGGAATTAAGCGATGGTATTTGCCTTTTAGCACTTAGCCGTCGACTAAGGCTCGTCATTAAAAAATATATAAGATAATTCGTTGCAATACCCTTAACAACACCAAATTCAGGATACGTGATATCAAGTTAGAAAAGTCTTATTATTTTTTCTACCTTGGTAGCATTCTAACTAGGACTGGTAACTGTAGCGACGATAAAGTATTTTAGATGTTTAAAGCCCGTCCATCTTTTAGTATTTTATGACCGGGTGGACTGACTGCTATTTAACTGATGCGTAATATCAACCCTTTTGTATGGATGTACGTTCTGGAATATAAAAAATATCTGAACTATAAGATATGATATACACACGTTTACAAACACAGCTGCCAAATATGACGATTTATTATCAATTTTACAGTATTGGTCAAATTCTGAAAAAATTCAGAAAAGTAACTAATAAAGGAAATATAGCCTTATCCGTTTTTTAGGCAGTTGTTATATTTATTTGAGTTTGAAATACTTTAAGGAAACATTTTTGTTTTTAGATACAATTTGATGCAATTTTAATAAAAACCACGAATTACCAATTCAGAAAAATCATTGATCAAAACAATATTGGCAGCCAGGTACTCTAATGTATCAAAATACCCCTGTTCGTCATTGTTGGTTTAAAAAATAAAAACCACCTGTTCAGTTTCCACTTTTAAATATCTTATAACAAATTCTATATAAATATTAAGCAAATTGTAGTTGTCACCCATTAAAAGCCAGTTCAACATAAAGTACACTTTATTTTCAAGTATGAATATGAAAAAGATAGTAAAAGATTTTAAGTTAAAGACTTACTCTAGCAAGAGTCGACTTTAGTGTGGGACTATGAATATGGGCCACTGTTTTTATTTCTAGATTTATTAATTTTTCTTTTACTTCTACGTATGGAAGTATTAGTTGAAGAGTTATAACCTCTGGAATATCTATAATATAAACGCACATACATATGTACATTCGTACCGTTTCTTTCTTTTAATTTGCCGGCATGAGTGTTTGTCCACAACAATTGTTCACAAACACACATGCATGCATAGCCACCTGATTTCATTACTTATCGGATTTCTTACAAAACTAGAATAATAAGCCCCAAATATTTAAGTTACAAAACACAACACTTAATGTTGTATGCGAAAATGATTATTAGCTTAAAATACCTTTGTTAAACCTATGTTAACTTTAAGAATTTTAAAGTAGGAAGCTACTTACTTTAAGAGTACTTTAAAGTAACATTTATGTTATGAGTATTTAATATAAAAATAAAAAAACCTGTTTTGGCGTCAAGGAACATTTATTGGAGACATAAATCCTTACCCAAAAGAAAGTCATCTTTTAGTGAGATGGTGATCCAAGCCAGACTGCTAAAATAGTCAAAGAATAACTGTTGTAACAAAAATTTAAGGTAAGTTTGTGAGCACAGTAAAGTCCTAATTCCAATCCATTGGGGAATTTTTGGACAATAGTAAAAAACGCCTGTAAAACTACAGTTGGACTTCGAGGAACAAGTTCAAGCTATGACAACGAATATAATATGAATGGGACCAGATTTCTCCTACGTTTTTAGGAAATATTAATCAAAAAAGCCCCAAAAAAGGAGTTCTAAGAACAGTGTTAAAAACATAAGTTCCTCTCTATTTAGGCGAAAAGTGTGAAATCAAGTGCATACAGATTTTTTTATATCATTGACTTTCTCCCACTCCAGTATTTGAATATCATACCTTTTATTAATGTTTTTTTAAAGTACTTAACAATGAAAATATAAATACATATGTATGTATGTGTGCAAATGTGTGAAGTTTTGTTTTATTTTTATATCATTGATTTTCTCCCACTCCAGTATTTGAATATCATACCTTTTATTAATGTTTTTTTAAAGTACTTAACAATGAAAATATAAATACATATGTATGTATGTGTGTAAATGTGTGAAGTTTTGTTTTATTTGATTGAGTATTAAAGTTTTTATATGAACTTTTCCGTTCAACTTTATAACACCCACTGTAGATATATAACTTTATACACCCACACCGCTCCAATTTTCGAAACATTTTCTTTTAAAAGTCATTTTTCTAGTAAATTTTTTAATTTAAGCATAATAAAAACATTTTGCCTTTAGTGAATCAAAACAACTACACATATGTATGTAGCTCGTTATTTTAGTATTTACTATTCCACCAACAAAATTAACTGTGATAATTTTTTACGATTTAAAGACCTTTTGCAATAAATATGTATAGCATTAAATAAAATATAAAAAAATAATGAAAACTGAAACAGATTTATTAACAAAAATATGATCTTATATTAAATAAACGAAAATATTTTTTTTTTGGTTCGACTACTCGTATGTTGGCATTCTCACTGATACAAAAAATCATGGTATTGCCAGCATGAAAACTTAAAATTAAGCAAAGTAATCATTAGCTAATGCAGTGTTTGTGGATATGTTTATTTAACAAATGTTTGTTAGCGTCAAATCTAGTTTTAGATTTTTTTTTGCATATAGCCGTAAATATTTAAACGATTAAGCTATTAAACAATAATTTATTATAAATAACTCCCGAACCAACCACCAAATAATTTTAAGTAAAAGTAAGCATATTATGTACTAATAATTTTTATATATAAGAAAGAAATTTTAAATAAAGAAAGTTAGTATTGAACTCAACTTCAAAAGACGTGTTTCGTTTCTTTTTTTACGCTCTTTTTTGAAACAACATAAAACTATGAAGCTCCTATACTCGGTATTAAAAAAGCTTTTAAGTAAATACAATTTTCGTTATTTAATTATTTTATTCTCTTTTATTTTATTGTATTTTTTATCATTTATTATTTTAAATATTAATTGAACTTTAAATATTAAACAACCGGTGTGAAGGGTAATAATATTGCAACTCTTAAACAAAGCATATCCACTTCAAAATTATAACACACATGTAAACAGCCCTTATTGAAAACTTTGTTTTAATGGTAGGAACGCTGTTAGTTATAATTTTATTTTGTCCACTTGTTCGTTTATAACTTATAGATAATGTACACAGTTATTTTAATATTTCGTTTTCTCTGTTTTGCTTTATCGTTTTTCTGTTTGTTTACGTTTAACTTCGAATGTTATTGCTGGCACCTCCCATTTTTGTTTTGTTGTGTTTTAAAATACTTTTGGCGAGAAAGAAATTTAGCTGTTTTTGTAATTGTTTATTTTTGCTCTGTATTTTTAATGTCCTGTTATTGTTTCGTTTTATTTATGTAGGTTATCACATAGTTTTATTATTGCTATTATTAATTCTCAATTTAACTATTCTTTCATGATTATTAATATTAGTTGTTAGTGTTTTTATTATTACTTCTCTCTTTATTAATTATCTTCATTAGAGTTGTTATTGCAACATATTTTTATATTTGCAAGGAGTTGCTCTTTATTTCGGTTTTATTCGAGTTTTCAGTTCTTAATTATATTCTAGCCAGAACAATTGGTTTAAGTGATCCTCATAGTAGGAAGCAACTTAAAAATATAAAATAAATAAATCAGACATTTAATAAAATAAACTACTACTTTGCATTTATTTAATTTTTTTTTTTGTTTCCTAGTTATAGTTTTTGTTGTAGTTTGAATATCCTTATGGAATAGACAATTGCACAAATCAAAATTAAAAAAAAAACTGAGAATGGCAAGAGTAATAGTTAGTGGCGAATAAACAAATTGAATTTTTAAATTATGTAACGGGTGATCTTTTAACCATTTTTGTATTGAAAATTAAAAAAAAAAACAGAAAATTTGCAAAATTGAATAAAATAATTATTTGGGGCGATAAATGAGTCATTATAATCATTCTTACCAGGCGCTATTGCATTTTGTCTATTGCGCTGATCTACATAGTTTGTTCAGCAAATCTGCTGCCTTCCTAATGAACACCAGCAGATCTGAAACCATTATAATGGATATGTCACTTAGTAAGACCATATGTCTACCAAAAAATTAAAACTAAGTGTTGTTTAAATTATTCTGCACGTTTCCCCTTTAAATAAAAAGTGTGCTGTTCAACTTTGGTTGATTACCATAAAAAATTACATAAAATAAATTGTTAATTTTGTGTGTGACAAAATTATAATTAAAAATAAAGTGGCTAAATAAACACGGAAAATACTGTTTTTTATTAAAAAAAAACCAATGACAGATTAATAATTGAAAATAAATTCATCATAATCTTTTACTTAATGTTAATAATTAAAAAAAAAAGAGACACGTGAAAATTTTTTTGTCAAATGAAAATAAAAGAAATTTATTCAAAGATCCTCTTAGAAAGCTTAATAAAATCAAATAAAGTAAAACTTAACGGAATCCTTAAAAATCACGTAGAAAATTTATTTGAGTCATATGAAGGTCAAATAAAGAACTTTAAATTTATTAAAGAAAAAAGAGCAAATATTAATGAACTCCTTAATCGAAACAAACTTAATTATTATTTAAAGTGTAAAGAAAGTAAAAAAAGCAAAGAAAAAAAATCAAAAATATAATACAAATTGCACTTGATGCTGACATTGTGCTAAAAATAGAAAAAACAATAACAAAAGCTGATAGTGAAGAGTGATTATCATTGCATGCCTTTTGCTCAAACAACAAACAAGAAGAAAATAGAACAAATAAAAGAGTAGCGCAAAATTAGTTATTTGGCAGTGCTGCCAACTTTTTATGATCAAAACTCGCAGATCTAGTAATCAAAAGGCGCTAAAAAACACTAAATTATAATACAGTGAAAGCTCCCGTGGGCGGACACCGACCGTCACAGCAGATTTGTCCATTATAGAGAGGTGTCTACGGGATAGTTGATTAAAAATGATCGGTATTCATTGCTATTAAATATTCTATTATGTATTAATATGAAAGTGAAACAAATTAGAATTGCATCTTTAGTATACACATACAAATGCTTATTTGTTTGCAAAATTCATTTAAGTTTTAATATTCATACATACACATCCACATGTTGATAGCTTAATTTAGAAAGGACGTAACTAACATCTTAAAAAATATGCTAGAGGTAATTGTATAAAATCGGCGACACACATAGAGATAGATGTACTCAAGCTATGACGCTAAGATTTAGCGGGAATATCAACAACGGACGAACCAACTCAATAAAAAAAAAAAACTCAAATCGAAAGGATGGGCCGCAACATGGGAGTTATTCCGAAAACTTTTTGATCAAGGTAGTAGGTAATAAGAAATAAGTCTTAAAGCAGTTCAAATATAAAATTTGTTTTAGTTTTTTATTTGAAACTGCATTAAAACTTCTGTTAGATTTCTTGCTCTACAACATATTCTTCTGGATCAATGCTATCACATTCAGTGTATGCAATGTTATCGAGTGTTTAAAAATTTTTCAAAACTAGTTTCGTTAGTTTCTGTAATTCTTTGAAAATTTAAGAGTGTTATTAATGGCACCTAATCTTCTGGATCAAATTCGTTGACAATTTCGTTTTTGATGCATAAATCCGGCTTTTCAAAAACAGTTAGCTATTGTAGGAGGTTCAAAGTTTTTCCAAGCAACATTTATATTCTTTGAAAGCTCTGATATTGAAAATTGTCCGAACTCATTCTTGATACTACGTAATTTATATATAATATTACATAATCAGCGTAAATCAGCAGCCCATCTTCTATTGAGCTTTAATTTCTTGTGGGAGAGATCACACATAATGATTCCCACAACGCAATAGAAGATGGGGGTGCTGTGATAGTGTGGGAGGCAATATCCTACTATGTCACCTACGAGTTACAGTTTTAAAATCGGCCATAAATGCGGATAACTCAAATATCGCTTTGAAAACGACTTTTTGCTACTTTCTAAACATATTTGGATATCTATAAAGTTCCAATCCATAGAGTCCAATCCGTAAAATCATGGATTCAAAGCCAAAAGCTGACGACCTTAAATGGCCACTTTACTCGCCCGGCCTAACTGTAATGAAAAACATATGGAGATGGGTGTCTAGGAAAGTGTGAAATTAATGGAAGGAGTCATACGCACTTGATCCACCATTTGGTTGTATTATATTAAAAAAACTTTACAATTTAATTTCCAATCGAATTTTTGTGGCTATTTAAAACAAAGGCGGTCCCACACATTACTAATTAACCTTAATACTGTTTAAGATATAAAATTAATGAACTAAAATGCTATATTGTTCCTTGAAATTCTAATTAAATTGAAATTATAGTAGATGGCGCTATCCTGATGACCAATTTTTTCAATACGTTTTTAGTATAGTTTTTATAAAAAAACTAATTAAAATACTATCTTGAATGATACAGCAGTCATTATTTTTTATTTTAAAGAGAATTAATAGAAGTCTACTACACAGATAATTTTAAGGTCATATCTCAATTGGTTCAACTAATATTTAACATTGACCGTCAGTATGAGGGACAGGCCCTATAAGTGCCATACGGGCTTTAGTGTTGCTGCGTAATTATTTTTGTAAACATTATTGTGTTTCTTGTACTTTTCTCCAAGCATATTTTTATGTTTTGTTGATATTTTTGCCCGTCTACGGGAGGTGTGTTACAAAAAAAAGGTGTCGCGTCCACCTATAGGAGTGTCCGTTTAGCAGAGTGTAATTTGTTCTAAAAGTACTTGGAAATCGAAGGGACTGAAATAATTGTTCGCTTAATAGAAGCGTCCGCTTGCGGTAGGTGTCCGTAAGTAGAGTTTTTACTGTATATGTGACTATTTGTAATCCAAACGTTAATAATATTTAAAGCCAAAAAAATATACTAAAATTGTAAAGGAACAATTTCTACTATTAAAATTTTCACTTTTACAAAGATTTTTTAATATTTGAACGATTAAACTCAAAGTTGTAAGACCTATATAACTCAGATGACGTCTATATCTTTGCTAACAGACATTGCGAAATGCAATGAAAACTTGTCTATATGTCAGTGAGCTTGCGGATAAAAATCTTCAAAATCAAAATTATATGAAACAACCAACGCTAATAACAAAACGGTCTTCCAAATTCTGAATCAGAAATTTGGGGAATGTCCCGTCTTTTTGACGTCCTTACGACGTCCAGATGTTCCAGCACTGATATTCGGAACAGATTGAACCTATTCATTCCAACTGATTGCTATAGGGCGTTCTACTCCATCCAGGCATTTATAAACCACTGTCTACGGTGGATTTTGAAAATTTTCTGGGCAGAAACAGATCACACCAAGTTCTTGTAATGAAGGAAATGGACTGGGCACACTCTGAGGAAATCAAACTACGACTTAGTAAAACTACCAATTGAATTAAACTCGCAGATAAACAGAAGAATCGGAAAGCAAGCCCATTACTAGAGAAGACAGATTGAGAGAAAAGCCCATAGCATGACTTGGTATCAGATTAAATCATCGACTTATAAGTCTTGAAAAATGGGTTCTTAGATTTGAGATGCGTTTCAAAAACACTATTTTTATTCATTTTTTCACAAATATTATCTGGAGTTAAGTAATTCTTACAGCATGAAGCAACTTAAGTGAATAGTTTATATGAATGAATGAGTTTATTGAGTTTATATTTCTTACAAAAATTGCAAGTAGAAAAGCGCTAATATAGCGCGTTTTTTGGAAGTTGAAACACGCTAAATATAGCGCGAAAGGCGCTAAATTGACAACACTGTTATTTGGAGAGATCATCATAAGAGAGAAATTTGCTGAAGCACATTTTAATACATTGAGGAAAATAATATAACTAGAAATATTATGATAAGTGAAGATATTGCGATGCCACTATAAACATCGTGTTGGTAAAACTTATTGCTGAACAATGTTGCTTCACTTAAATTTTATGTGTGATTAATATTAAGCTAAGTATATTTTATAGTTATTTTATATGTGAAATAAATATTCTAAAAAAAGAATTAAAAAAACATTAAACTAGTTAAGAACTTTATTTAAAAAAAACTTAATTTAATGAAACAATATCAAATAAATATATTTTTCTAAATTTTTATTAACGTAAAAATACAAGATCAAAAGAAACTAATTTTGAAGTACGCAAAAGAAATTGAAATAGATTTAAAGAAAGAAAATCAAATATATTAAAAAATCTAATAGATTTAAAACTTCTAATCCTTCCATTTTTTACATACTGTTATTTTACTACTAAAATTACTAATTAAAAAAATATTAATGAAATATTTCAAATGTAATAAAACTCTATGAGCGTGAATGCTTTAGTTTTGAACTTGAAGAGTTTGAATATAACTTCCTCTGTAAAAAAGTAAACAATGGACACTGAAACAGTCTAAGCATTACTGACAACTGCTATTTCTCAGGCCACTGAGCAAACGCAGTATTGACGATTTGACCAAAAGATTATAACATTTAGAAACACCAATTCGTGTGGCGGAATATAAGCCGATAGAAATAATATCAGGCGTGGTTTGCAATGAACCGCTTGATATTGTTAAATCATTACCTAGTTTGATGGAAATGTCGGCAAGTATGTTTTTTGGCGTCAGGCTGCCGTGACTGCTCATAAATTGTACGAGGGGTATGAAGGTAGTTCTAAATATTATCAAGTAGTGGCAATAATAAGAAACAAGGTAGTAGGTGCAGCGGATACAGTTTTAAGTTCATACAACACTGTACTGAACATTAGGGCTATACTAGCGAGACTTGATTTTTCATACGGAGATATAAAAGTATTTTTACGTTGGAGCAAGAACTCTTAACGATTAGTCAAGGCTCCAATACTATAACCCATTTTTATGATGAAGTGGATCAAAAATTAACCGCGATACTGAATAAGGTTTTAATGTCAAATGAAGGGAATCAGACTTAATAGAATCGTTTAGTCGAAAATACAGGGAGAATGCTCTTCGCGTTTTCATTTCAGGTTTAAGAAAACATATGTGCGACATATTGTTTTCTAGTAAGCCTATCGACCTGCCCTCCGCTCTGGAAAATAACAATTCAATAAAGCTGGAAAAGAACAATTCACGTTATTATTTCGCTACAAAATTTTAGGGTCATAGTAGAGTAATTACTTTTAATAACTCACCGCCTTACCAGCCTACAGAACCTAATCCTTCTCGGGGAAATCCGTCTCGGTACCAGATTATTGTACAACTCCACACAAGTAATGCTCACAAATATGAAATTCCATGACAAAAACAAATCCATCCCCATGAAAGTAATAACCGATTTCCCCAAGCTTTATATAATCGTTCAAGACAATATCAACCCATGGAAGTTAACTCAAGTAATCATTTCAATTTTCGGCAACAGAGCAATAGCGTATAACTCCCAACGACGAATTGCCCCAAAAGACCTTATGAATCCAATCGTCAAAATAAGAATAAATTTCAGAGAATAAATAATTTTAGACAACAGAATAATTTTGAGAAACTCCAGTTTGAAGTTTTCTTTAACCGCCGTTTAGATTACACCCACGACGAACATTTCCAAAATTCTTTTGGTAACATATCTCATGTTAATCCTTTTGAAAATTCTGTTGAAGATGAGATAAATTTTTTAGACATTGGTCCTTCCTTTCATACATCGAGAGAACAGTGGGAGGAAGGCCGTTAAAGCTGCTGATAGATACGGGTACTTCTAAAAATTATATAAAGAATTCAGAAGGCTTGAAGGCTGTTAAGCCAGTGGAAAATCCTTTTATTGTAAAATCACTTCCTGGAAATTCTAAAATAGTTTCAAATGCCTAGTAAATTTGCTGAATTGCACATCTTATTTTTTATATTACCCGAACTTTCGACATTTGACAGTATAATCGGTTTTGATTTTCTCAAGCAGGTCGATGCCCAAATTCATTGTGTCCAAGAGCTATTGAGACATAGGCATGGTGAGGAAAGACTCTTATTTTACTATTGTCGCTAAGTTAATAGAATTTTTATTGATCCTGCTAATTGTAACATTTCACAACCCATTACCCAGAAGCTTATGACGATTTTAGAAAAACATAAAGGTGTATTTGCAGATCCGAAAGAAGCACTACACTTTCACACAGTCGTAAAAGCCACAATCCGTACTGAAAGCGACGATCCCATTTATTCTAAATCGTATCCATATCCTTTGGCTCTTGCGGAATTTGTAAATAATGAGATTGAAAATTTGTTGGAAAACGGAATCATAAGACTATCTAGATCGGCATATAATAATCCTATATGGATCGCAGATAAAAAAGGTCTTGATGAGAATGGGAAACAAAGGAAAAGGCTTGTGGTAGATTTTAGGAAACTAAATTCTACAACAACAAGTGAGTGTTATCCGATTCCCGATACTACCGTAATTTTGTCCTAATTAGGAAATGGGTGCTTCTTTACCACACTGGATCTTAAAACTGGATTCCACCACAAAAACTTAGCTGAAGCCGATAGAAAGAAGACAGCTTTTAGTATTAATAACGGCAAATTTGAGTTTTGTAGGCTTCCTTTCGGGCTAAAAAATGCATTTTGTTTTTTCCAGAAAGTAATCGATGACGTCTTACGAGACGAAATTTTTAAAATCTGTCACGTGTATATCGATGACATCATCATCTTCTCTCCCAGTGCTGAAAACCACCTACAGGATGTTGACAATATTTTAGAAAAACTTTTGTTTGGCAAACATGCGTGTACAAATCGAAATTTTTCCAAAGCTCTGTGGAGTACTTAGGGTTTACTGTGTGCAAAAATGGAATTAAAACGTGCGCTGAAAAAAATGAAAAACATTTTGGATTTTCAAGTTCCTCGAACAATTAAAGGCCTCCAATCATTCTTGGGATTGGCTGGCTACTATCGCCGGATTGTTAGGAATTACGCTCAGATCACCAAACCTCTTACTCAATACTTGCGTGGTGAAAATGGGAAAGTTGGTAGCAGACAGTTAAAAAATATAGCAGTTAATTTGAATGACGAAGCGCTCAGAGCCTTACAGAAAATAAAAAGTATTTTTGTTTTTGAAGAAGTGCTGTTGTTGCGTCCTGATTACACCAAACCAGTTGAGATCACTACCAACGCTTCTTCATCAGCAATAGGAGCCGTTTTCTATAAAAACGGAAAACCAATCGCAATGATTTCAAGAACATTGTCTCATACTAAAGAAAATTATGCCACCAACGAGTGCGAAATGTTAGCAATCGTGTCGGCTTTGATGAAGTTGCGTAATTATTTATATGGTGCGAGGAATCGTTTCGATTTCTGAAAAGAATCCTAGTCCAAAAATTACACGATGGCGCGCTTTTATTGAGGAATACTCTCCTACATTTTTCTATAAGCCAGGAAAAGATAATGTTGATGCTTACGCATTATCTCGGCAATATGTCAACCATGCAGAGGATGAAGATAATAACTCAGTGGAGGCAACGAATGGTTCAGAAGCAGAAATAGCCACAACGCAAGAGGACACCCAAATGTTATTGGAAAACCCAGAATCTGATGGTCCAACAATTCATAGCGAAATTATAAGGAAAGTATCAAATCCAGTTAATTGTTTTAAAAACCAGATCCTTCTGAACAAATCAACAAAAACTGGTATGTCATCTGAAACCATATTTAAGAACCAAGCCAGGCATTTAATTAATTATGTCAATGTGAAAGATAGTTTCAAACTTATAAAAAGAGCCGTTAATTGCAATGTTGTAAATTGCCTTCATTGTGATATTCATATTTAGGGTTTGGTTCAAGATAAAATAATTAATTTGTTTCCATCGGTAAAATTTTTTTATTCAGATAAATTCGTAACAGATATTCATAATCAGGATGATCAGAGTGAAATAGCAGTAGCTGAACATAATAGAGCTCACCGTAATGTGCGTAAAAATATAAATCAAATATTACAACACTATAATTCTCCGAACATCAGGAACAAACTTAGGACGATTGTTTCAGACTGTAAAATACGCAATGAGTCAAAATATAATAGGCACCCACAAAGGGCACTGACTTATTCCTGATTATCGCGGTGAGGTCTTACATATAGATACTTTTACAACCGATGAAATAACTTCATAACTTGTCTGAAAAAATTTTCAAAGCTTGCGACCGCCTATTTTATTGAAACACGTTCAATAAATGATATCAAAGTCGCTTTATTAACTATTTAAAATTTTTTTCTTAAGCTCACACAATCGTTTGCGATAATGAACAAGCATTCAACTCACATACTATAAAGTCTCTTCTTCAAAATCAGTTTGGTGTCCAAGTCTTTTCTGTTCTTCCAGCGCACAGCAGCAGCAACGGGCAAGTTGAAAGGCTTCACAGCACAATAGGCGAAATATTGCGATGTCTGAAATCTGAAGGGCGTTATAGCGAGACAAAGGAACTTATTTTAATTGCCATTACGAAATACAACAATACGATTCATTCGATAACTAGTGTTAGGCCGATTGAGGTTATTAATTCAATTACAGAAGAGCTAAGGCTCAATATAAGGGTAAAACTGCTGAAGGCTCAGAATTATGAACTTTTTTATCAGAATAGGAATAGACAAAATATAACTTTTAAGCCAGGGGTTAAAGTATTTGTTAAAGTGAACAGGCGGCTAGGAAATAAATTTAGCAAATTTAGCAGCATCGCGCAAGTTGAAAGGCTTCACAGCACAGTAGGCAAAATATCGCGATGTCTGAAATCTGAAGGGCGTTATAGCGAGACAAAGGAACTTATTTTAATTGCCATTACGAAATACAACAATACGATTCATTCGATAACTAGTGTTAGGCCGATTGAGGTTATTAATTCAATTACAGAAGAGCTAAGGCTCAATATAAGGGTAAAACTGCTGAAGGCTCAGAATTATGAACTTTTTTATCACAATAGGAATAGACAAAATAGAACTTTTAAGCCAGGGGTTAAAGTATTTGTTAAAGTGAACAGGCGGCTAGGAAATAAATTTAGCAAATTATATATCGAAAAGGTTGCTGAGAAAAGATTTAGGCCACTCAGTTTTAATTGACCACAGACCGGTTCATAAAGATAACTTGAGGTAGGACTGAGCATTATAAACTTGATAAGTTTCCACTTCAAAATTATCCACGTTTTTAGAATTGAAAAAATTATTCGTTTGTAGAATATTTGTAAAATAATTATTTTTAAGTTTGAATAAAAATTATAATATTAATTATATTAATTATAATTTTATAACTTCAAACCAGCTACATTTTGTATATTTATTGTAAAACATATTTAATTGAAAAAATTGTCAATTGAGAACAGTCGGGACGCCTGTTCTTCGAGGGAGGGGTTAGTTAACACATAGTTTTATTATTGTTATTATTAATTCTCAATTTAACTATTCTCTGAGGATTATTAATATTAGTTGCTAGTGTTATTATTATTACTTCTCTCTCTATTAATTATTTCTATTAGAGTTGTTATTGTAACATATTTTTATATTTGCAAGGATTTGCTCTTTATTTCGGTTTTGTTCGAGTTTTCAGTTTTTAATTGGAC
Source organism: Wohlfahrtia magnifica (assembly GCA_023159175.1). Classification (NCBI taxonomy): domain Eukaryota; kingdom Metazoa; phylum Arthropoda; class Insecta; order Diptera; family Sarcophagidae; genus Wohlfahrtia; species Wohlfahrtia magnifica. The sequence continues at coordinate 267,785 of JAKWBJ010000134.1, forward strand.
TCTAGCCAGAACAATTGGTTTAAACAATCGCATAGTAGGAAAGCAACTTAAAACATCAAGAAATTGTAAAATAAATAAATCAGACATTTAATAAAATAAGATGAATTAAAACCAAGTGTTGTTTAAATTATTCTGCACGGATCCCTTTTAAATAAAAAATAATAATAAAAACTTCCTAGAGTGCTTTTAATTTGTAGATTTCCCATGTTTTGCATTTAATGTTTGGATTTTGATTTTATAAAAACAGGTAAAACCATTAATAAGATGTATGTATATTTGAATTGTTTTTAATTTCGTTTTACGTGTTTTTTTTTTTTTTGTTTTGTCTTGTTAATTTTCATTGTGTTTATAATTTTATAGTGATTTGTTTTAATTCGTTGATTTAATACCCGAATAAAAATATTAACAGGTTTATAATGTAGCAAAATAAATTATGTTTGCCTAAATCTAATTACAATTTTTTTAGTAAATTTTTTTAGTAAAAATTTTTGTAGTAAAAATGGACTGGTGGCAAATCGAATTACTATAAATACGTCGTTTCCAAAAGAGTACACAGATATTCAGGTATGTGATGAAAAACAATTAAGATACAAAAACAATTTGAAAACGATAAAAGATGTGATGAGTGTACTCTATCGTTTTGTCTTTTGGTTCAAGTAGAAATTAAGCGTTTTGCTATGTGATCAAAAACGATTATATCAGTTTGAAATTGCATTAAATTTTAAAAATTTGCTTTCAATTGAAATTACCTAGAAAATGTAAGTAGATGTTTTATCTGACAGTAATGAATATTTTAAAATATAATTTTGTATAGGTGGCCAAAAGTAAATTCTTTTAAATGACAAAAGTTAGTTCTTTTGAACGACCACAGTGAGTCTTTTTGAAAGACAAAAATGAGTTCTCTTCTCTTCCCAGGCAGATGCTAAATTATCTAAACGATAGGATTAAGATCGAAAGTCTGTGAAATGATTTGGTTAGGGACATAAATAGCATAGGTCTCTAAGCATGATGGAAAAAAAGTCAATTGAAAAAATTTTTTGTTCAATATATACTATAAACACATATATAAAAAATTTGCATCTTCAAACACGACAAACATGCTACTACACGAGCTGGTTGGCTTGCCATCAAGCCGTGCTGACAAGCCGCGTTGAATCTGGTCTAATCGCCGCTTAAGACAATTTTCAATTTGTAGTAAACAAATAGACAGGGTGTTCGCCGGGAAGGTGTACTACTTTGTTTTGCCGCCATTTTGGTAAACATTAGTCTTGACAGTTCATATTTGGTAGTCGTGAAGTAGAGACGTAGCAAATTTAATTAAATTTATTGCAGAAATATTCAGTAAACCAACGTGTTTTAATCGTTAAAACATTTTATCAAAATCAATCATCGATTTTCATGAAAAAATCATAATGAGTTACGGACACATTTTCATTTGAATGGTTATGTGAAAAAACAGAATAGTCGGTTCTGGGCAATGGAAAACCCTCAAATTATTCATCAGTCACCTTTGCATCCATTAAAAGTGACAGTCTGGTGTGCAATTTGTTCAGGAGGAATCATTGGACCTTACTTCTTTGAAACTGAAAACGGCGTAACGGTAACTGTCAATGGGGACCGATATCGTGATATGATTGAAAACTTTTTAACGCCACAACTGCATGCTTTGGGCTTGACTAACCTGTTATTTCAACAAGACGGTGCCACATCGCATACAGCCAGGATTATAATGGAATTACTGCGAGACCTCTTTCCACAAAAAATTATTTCAAGGAATGATGATGATGCTCCGGACTTCTTTTTGTGGGGATATCTGAAAACCAAGACTTATGCAAACAAACCAGAAACGCTGGAGCAACTCAAACAAAATATTCCTGATAAAATTAATGAGATACTGCATGGAATATGTGAGAATATAATGAAAAATGTGCTCAAAAGGGCTCATATTTGTGATGCTAACAGAGGCGGGCATTTATCTGATATTGTATTTCATACATAATTGCCGACATTAAATAAAACATTTATTAAGGTAAGATCCCATTCTTTTTCATATAATTAAAAATTATAAACAAACTAGGTAGTATACCATCCCGACGGACACCCTGTACTTGCATATGTTTGTATTTTGTAGATGAATTATAGGGGATGAAACAAAAATGGAATATAAAATTAATCAAAATTCATCACACCTTATAGTCCTTTTACTTTTGTAAACTTTTTGTTGGAACGCATGGAAGATGTTGAAAATGTGAAATAACATCTAATATCTATTAACATTAGCTGTCAAAATAAATAATCATTTAAAAATAAAGAACAAATATTAATTTTTTCGCCCTAATATTACGTTAGATGGTATTTTATATGTGCGAGTACATATTAACAACATTATCAATAAATATTACAAAATAAAATACTGCATGAGAGTAGTATTTTGAAGCAATTTCTTTTTTTATTTTATTTATAAACTAAACATGATTTTTTATTTTCTTTAATCTCGTTATAGTCATTAATAAATTTCAACTTTCAGTGATGCCACTACAATTTATCGCAATTTGCTAGTGATAGCACTCTACAAAATGCCAGTTTGCCAACAATTGTGCGATTTTTAAATTAATTGATTTACTAAACGCATTTATTCATAATCAGGAAAACCAGAAATATGCTCTTAGAAAGTGTTTTGTGCGCATAAAATATGCATACATTTAAAAATATGCTCTAAAAAAACAAATATTACTTCTTTGTTAATAGAAAAAAGGTTAATTCAATAAATCAATATCTTTTGAAAATATTTAAAGTAATATTTAAAAAATTAATAATACAACATAAAATACCGAATAAAAAACAAAAGTTTTAATTTAATTTCTAAGAAGATTTTAACACATAACTTCAAATTTTCGCTAAAAGAAGGCATAAATTTTTTATTGGTATTGACTTTAGTTTATATTATATTTCTAAATGTTACGCTTTGGCTATTACCGCCAAAACTTTTATACATTCCAAATGCCAATGTCTATTGATGTAAAATCATATTTCAAAACTTGAATTGAAGAAGATGAGCTAAGATCATTTGTTAGATATTGAAATGTTAATTTTACTAAATCAAGTCCTTTTTTTTAGCTTAGTTTTAACATTAAGTTGTGAAATACAATCTTTCATCTTGCCAGTATTTTGAACCGTCTCTGCTATAAGGCATACTGCGCAACTAATGTTGGGCGTTTGGTTAGTAGTTTAAGTAACATTTCCATGAAGCCGAAGTGTACAATATTAAAATCAATTCACTTTTTGTGTTTCCATTTCTTATACAATATATTAAAACTGCACACTATTTGATGCGATAAGAACTTCTGAATTTCAAACTTCGAACGATATTATTCCCACAGCTTCGACATCAGCCCACATATATAAAAACCACAAAATGGCATCAATGAGAACGATGGAATCATTTGACATCAATCATCCGGTGAACTGGTCGACGTATTATGTAAGGTTTGAGCATTTTCTGCTAACCAATGATGTGCAAGCTGATCGCCAAAAGGCAGTTTTCTTAACGTTAGTAGGCACAGTGCTTTATGATCTCTTATCATCATTGGCATCTCATAAAAAGGTGAGTGATCTTGATATTACTAAAATTAAGGCACTGCTAACAAATCACTTTCCTCCACAACCATCGGAATTTGCTTCATTTTTTAAATTTCATAAACTTGATCAATTACCGAATGAGAGTTTTTCAGAATATGTTGCGGCCTTGAGGAAGCGCGCCGTTGACTGCAACTTTGGCAATGTTATAGATCGTATGCTTCGTGACCGTCTTGTGTGGGGCGTCGGTGATGAGGCTCTACAACGAAATCTTGCTGAAACAAACCTGAAACTACAAACGGTCATAGATCGGGCCACATCGGCTGAAGCGTCGCTAAAAAATATAATAGTTATTTGTCAGGCAGATCAAATTAATCAAATAGGTAAAAGTAACCAGCAGTCTGCTAAGTACAAAAAATCTCAAAATCAAGGCAGGTTGTGCGAGAACAAATCCTGTAATGGATGTAAAGGAAATCATCCCCGCTCAAAATGCGTTCATAAAGAAACAGTCTGCTTAGCTTGTGGCATCAAGGGGTATTTGCAACGTGTCTGTCGGTCTTCAAAACAGGATGCTACCTTTCCGGAGCAATCGAAAACGTTTAACAAAAACCAGTGAAAATTTAGCAGATCAAAACTACAATCAATTAATCATATTTTGGGGTCGGAGACCCGTAAGCGGCCAACAATTAGACTACTTTGTAAGTTTGAAGTCGATTCAGGCTCGAATTATGCAATAGTGTCCTCACAGGCCTTTAAGCTGCTATGGCCTAATGTTCAGCCGACACTTTGCGAGTGTAATTTAAAATTGACAGACTTTTAACATAATGAAGTGCCTGTAAAAAGTATTTTTGATGCTGATATTTGGTATAGCGGAAGATTGGTCAAGGCTCTACCTTTTATAGTTGTGAATGGCACTCAAACTAATATATATGGTTGCAATTGGCTCGAACCTCTGGGTATTAGTATTCAAGGCGTCCCCATAATTGAAGAATGTAATTCCAATAAACTAGTTTTGGAAAAATACATTCATCTTTTTTCTACACAGCTTGATAAATTTACTGGTAAACGATATCGTTACGTTTAAGGGAGAAAGTTCAGCCAATTAGACTCACTGCTCGTCGGATTGCATTAACACTTCGAAGCCGAGTTGAAGCTGAGCTTGATCGTTTGTGCAAACAGGGTATTCTAGAACTCGTTGAGTATTCGGACGGCGACACCGATTGTGCCTGTTCCTAAAAGTGATGTAAGTATAAGAATTTGTGGTGATTATAAATCGACCCTCAAATAGGCACTGTTACCACAAAATTTTCAAATTCCGCCAATTAGCTCTCTGCTCGCATCAATTGAAAGTGGAATTCTTTTTGCAAAATTAGACCTTGATCAAGCATATCAACAGCTAGTAGTCGATGAGAAATCAGCTTTAATACAGACTATAATAACACATAAAGGAACATTTAAAGTTAATCGTCCTCAATTTGGCACTTCCCATGCCCGGAGCATACGAATTTAATTTTATTGAAACGCTTTTAAGAGACGTTCCAGGTGTTTTTCCATATTTTGATGATGTGGTAGTAATGGACACAGAGCTCGCTGATCTTTTGAACATAGTCGTTCATAATCGTTTTGATAAATCAGGTTTTCATTTAAATGCCGTTTCGGTGTGCCTACAATAAATTTTTTGAGTTTCAAAATTGATGGTCTCGTAATAAGGCCATCATCTGAAAAGATAACAACAATTCAAAATCCACCTGCACCCACAGACAAAAAAAATATTTAAGGCTTTTCTCGGGCTTATAAACTTTTATCGCACATTTTTGACACACAAAACAACAATATTATAACCTCTACACCGCCTGGATAAAAATCGACCTTGGATATGGAAAACGGAGCATCAGAAAGCTTTCTGTAATTTGAAAAACTTAGTTACATCTGACAATGTGCTCATGCATTATGATGAAAAATTGCCATTAATACTCGTTTGTGATGCCTCGCCTTATAGCATTGGTGCGGTATTGAGCCACAAGTTACCAGATAGATCTGAACGGCCTATAGGCCCAATAACTTTAACGAATCAACAAAAAGTTCTGCATTTGTGAAGTGATTATTGTCAATTTATAATTTTTTGACTTGAAGCTTCTTTGACACAATGTACAACACCTAAAATAACATTTGTGATATTTTTTCCAGTGACATCAGTTGTTTCATCATCTAAAATTCATAAAGATTAGTCTTTTATGCATTTGCGCATGTCATCTAAGCATTTCTCGTAAATATTTTTAACAAACTAACATATTTTTAACGTCCAACGGTTTCACACACACACACACACACTTTATACATAATTTGTAAAAGTATATTAGGGCGGGTCGATCTAAAAATCGCCCGAGTGGCAAAGAAAATCATATTTTAAGGATCCAAATAAGAAACTTTGCCAAAGGAACCATACCTCTAAAATGAATTCTGATGTTCCTTATTTTGAGCCAAAAGTCAAATTTTGAAAAATCCCAATTTGACACATTTAAAGTGGCGCAATCGTGTCTAAATGTATGACCGACCCCCACGAACTTTGGAGAGCCGACCCACCCATGCTATTACACCGCCTGCAAGGGGAGCGAAGTCCCATACAAAAATATCAAAAAATTACCGTTTTTGCACTTTACATGAAATAATCAGCGAAATGGCTATGTTTGTCTTGTTTTGGAGCTTTTTTTTTTTAATACAGCTTAATAATAGGAACAAATAAAAAAAATTTGTTTGAAATCTTTTTTTTTTGCTAACAAGTCTGAGCAATTTCGCATGGCTCTCTCTTCACATCAGCGTCTACATTTTCAAGTATAACTCGTTTGGAAACACCAGCTAGCAGTTGAACATGCCATTCCGTTCTTTGTATATGTGACGGAATGTTTAGATCATTAAACGGTGGATTATCTTGATTTAAATATTCTTTCAATGTATCGTAGGAATGCTCTGCGTGAATGGTGGTTCAAATATGTTATTTATTTATTCATTCAAATTGATCATTTCCATGTAATTTGTGCAACGAAAGTTTATATCTGGTTTTTCATAGACTCTAAGTTTCGTTGGATCTTCAACATCGGTTCGATAGCGTAGAGTTTTCTTTATAGCACAGTTTCGCTTTTCTTTGCTATCACACAACATTGATATCAAGTTATTTTACGAATGCGCCTAATATGAATTATCTTTAATTACTTAATTGACAATACTGCGTAAAGGAGATTGTAGAAACCGTGACCAACTAACGAACATGAAAAATAATACACTACCGTACACGACAGAGCTGTAATAAAGGGTCCACCAAACAATTTTTTTTTTAAATGCTATAAAAAAAACTACTGAATATTTTCTCAAATTTATTTTTTTATTTGAAAGTACAATCCTTCCGGTTAATAATGGAAAATAATTTCATTCAAATGGCTGCCTCGGCTGGCCATGCAGTAGTCTTCACAATCGGTCCAATTTTAAAGCACATTATCGATTGTGTGCAGCTGTATTCCACCAATGGCTTCACGAATATTGTCCTTTAAGGCGTCAATTGTATCTGACTTGTTGGCGTAACACTCATCTTTGACGGCACCCCACAAATAATAGTCCAACAGTGTCAAATCGCAGCTCCGAGGTGGCCAAATGACACCAGCTCTGCGGCTGATAATGCGATCTACAAAAACAGGGCGCAAAACATCGAGTGTAGTTTCGGCTGTGTGGCACGTAGCGCTGTCCTGTTGAAACCAAATGTTGCTAATATCCTCCTCTTCAATTCTTGTGAACAAAAATTCGTTCAACATGGCCCGATAACGATCGCCATTGACTGTAACGGCCACTCCTTGCTCATTTGCGAAGAAAAATGGCCCAATTATCCCTCTGGAGCAAAATCCGTACCAAACAGTGACTCGTCTTGTGTGTATCGGCTTTTCAATGTATGCGTGCGGGTTTTCTGTGGCCCAAATGCGACAATTTTACTTGTTTACATACTCGCCAAGATCAAAATAAGCTTCATCTGAAAAGATGATTTTTGATTCTGCAACATTACCATGATTTTCAAAGTAATGTCGCAATTTCCCAGCGTTATTCAAGCGTATACACAACCATTTCGTTCAGCGGAAGGATAAAACTAATTATCTGTCAAATCAGACATGAGTTAGTGTTACCATTCACGAAATAAGCACTAGTTGAAAAAAACGTTAGATGGCGGACCCTTTACTTGATATTGAAGTACATTGACACAAAACAATTAATTATAAATTCAACCAGAATTTTCTGATGGATAATCACATATAATCGTAATAATCTAGCGGCCATGGTGAGCCAGCGAGAATGTACAATTTTCCCTTGTTTGATGTTACCCTGATCCACCGAAATCACGCCGCTAGAAATAACATGGGCAATGTGTAAGTATTTCTAATCGGTGGAAAATTCAATTTTTCTGGAGCAGTGGATATATTTTTCAATGCAATTTTCTCAAAGCCGTCCACCACCTGAAAATAGTAAAATAAAGTAGTCAAATAATTAAAAACGGTTGACAATTATAATAAACCAGTGATAGGAATTAGTTAGCGGAAGAATTTGACAAGTTTCGATTTGATTGCTCAGTTTTCCGATTGCCGATGTTGGTCCAGTGATGGTTGATTTATCCAAAGCTTGAAACAAGCCGAAATGAAAGGCAAACTAGCCAATGGAAGACAGTAATTAAAATCGTCGTATAATTCCACCATGTGGCCCAGTATTTGTTGGCTCACCATCAGTGCATATACCAATTAATTACTTTTATCGTTGAAAAAGTCATTTAATTTGGTTGTTTTTTATTCAGCAGTTCATGTTTCAGTTTTACGTTACCAATCAATTGAGAGCTAAAATTGTGTTTGTTATTATTAAACGTAATATCTTAATGTCTCGTAAAGTATTATATTTATATATTTTTTATGTTATGATTTTTATTAATTTTTTGGACTCACTTGTGTTTTTCAATTTTTGTTTATTATTTGTTGTTCTTTTTTAGTTTTTTAATTTCAATTTTTATTGTCTGTAATTTAATTTAAAAAAAGAAGACTCTGAAACGTTGTGGATGAACATCGGAAACACCTATTAACGGCACGAACGACGGAACACTACCACTAAGGTGTGCTTCAAAATTATAAGGTCACCTTAATATTTGCTCAATTCATTCAAACTATAAAACGTTACGTATAGTCACCCTATTAAAACCAATCTACGTTCAAATAAGTGAATAATAATCCGCTTTTGCTTTTAGAGATGTATCATTCATGTGTTTATTTAAACTTTTATTTAAACTAAGCATTAATCAATTATTTTTAATGCAGTTCCCATATCCTTCTATTGTCTTAAAAATACGCACTTACTAAATTATTCAGAACGTTGGAACGGAATTCGCGCCAGCTGTTGCAGATTGCCACTTTTAATTCATCTTTTGTCTGATACTGTTTCTTGTCTGCATAAACATTACTTACAAGCAGTTCCCACAAATTTTCAACTTGCTCAACTTGCTGACATGAATTGGTGCGTTACCTTGCTGAAGGGTGAAAGTTTTGTCAACATTTTGGGCCAAATAAGGCAGCAAACGTTCAGACAGAATACCCTGGAACTTTAAGCTATCCATTCGAGTGGAAGGAAAGTAGAGTTCCAGGGTACCATGTGAGCTAAAGCCAGCCCAAGCCATCAAACTGCCACCGCCGAAATTCCGTTAGGAATAAACAAGGGCTCCTTCCTTTAATCTCGCCAATAACAATTGAAACTATCTGGTCCATCCATGTTAAATTTTTTCTCATCAGGAAAAGTTACCTACAAACCCAAAAATGTATGAAATATAACTATTCTAAAAGAATGTTTACCTGATGCCAATTAGTTGCCATGTTGTTTTTCGCAAACTCCGTACGCTTAATATTATGCTGCTTAGTCAGACAGGGAATTTTTTTTAATTTTGCTCGAATAAGGTTTGGCTTGCCGTCGATAGCTCTTAGAATTGTGCTTTTTGAAGCTTGTAATTTCAATTCCTCTTTTATTGTTACCGCACTTTTCATGGAATTCAAGGCCTTTCGTGAAATTAGCCGTGTTTCACGGTCAGTCAGGACCTTTGGCCGACCCGTGATTTTTAATCTTCCATAATTTTCTCTGTTTTTGAGAAAATTTTGCTTAACACACAAAGATCGTCCCAGTTTTTTCCGCCATACTGAATCCCTGCTCATGAAGTGCCACAATTTGTCCTTGTTCATATGGTGACAAAGGTTTCCCGCGACCATACCACGCAGATATTATTTAAATTATAAAGTATTACAAAAAAAAAAAAACAATTGTGATACCTTCTGATTAGATAAATTCCTTATTAATCACTGACCTTATCATTTTGACGCACTGAATTTTGCACTTATTTACATAAATTTAAATAAACATAATATAACGGTACATCTCTAAGACTCTTATTGTACAGAAAATCTCCTCATTTGAAAATAAAAGCATGTCGTCGCTCGTTGGGCTGAGCTTAGCGATTTCTATGGGCACATCAATTGGAAACTTTGTTTCCTTGATTCTAACGTGAATGCTATGGCCGAAATGGTTGTCAATATAATAAAGCTAGGGATGGATAATTTCATCCAATCCTGAAAGCTTCCGATTAAATCAAGTAATAACCTTGGTTTAATCAGACGTGCAAGCCTGCAGTCAGATCCAGAGAGGGAAAATTCAGAAATTGGCGTTATTACAAATGCGTTCATACTGATTCGCTACGCAAACAGGCGAGATCTTCGTGTGCCGCAATACTTAGGCGCGAAAAGTCTCTAAACGAACAGCGCCTACGTGCTAAAGTTCTTAATTCTCCCCGGGGTAGTAGAAGCTTTTGTTCATTCATTAAAAGGCTTAAAAACAGCGCTAGTTGAATTCCAGTACTTATAAAGGATGACCAAACATTCACTAAACCGGTTGATAAGGCAAACCTACTGGCTGAAATGTTTGCAGGTAATTCGAACTTGCCGGAGAGCGTTCAACCACTGCCCGAACTTGAAAGAGTATCAGTGACTATGCCTAGTATATTCTTTGGAGCCCGTGCAGTTAAAAAGGTTCTTGCAAATCTCGACGTTAATAAGTCTTCTGTGCTGGATGGCATTCCAGCGCTGGTCCTGAAGCAGTGTTCTTCGACACTTGCGCGTACATTGGCTAATCTTTTCAGTGCGTCTTATCGTGCGGGTATTTTTCCATCTTGCTCGAAGATTGCCAATCCCTAAACAGGGTGAGGCTAGTAACCCTGAAAACTACCATCCAATAGCAGTTTATTCGGCACTTTCCAAAGTTATGGAGAGTATGATTAATCATCACCTTGTGAAATATTTAGAGTCCAACAATTTGCTGAGCGATCGCCAATATGATTTCCGTATGGTTTCTACTGGTGATCTGCTGACGTTACTCTCTGAAGGTTGGATCAGGTCCGTTCATGGATTGGGTGAGAGTAAGGTTGTGGCCCCGGATATTTCTAAGGCATTGGACACAGTCTGGCACGAAGCTCTCATATCCAAACTTATTACCTTTGGTGTCGGTAGTCACTTCTCTCGATTCATATCTAGCTTTCTCAGAAATCGCACTATAAGAGTGGTTATAGACGGGATTTCATCTGACGAGTTCAGGATAAATTCAGGGGTACCGCAAGGCTCTGTTCTTTCTCCAACTCTATTTCTAATATTTCTTAATGACTTTCTTTTTCTCAATTTTAATCCTATCTACTCTTTTGCAGATAACAACAACATTTGTCATTCATATTCTTTTGATCATAGGCCAAACCTTTTGGGGATTGGGGCGAAAAGGCTTAATATGAACGACACACTTACAAACGACCTGTCGAAAATCTCTGAGTGGTTGTCGCAAAGACCCAATGTTGCTTTCTGACACACAAACGTGGTGGTGTGTTGTCATTTGTATCTATGGGTAATGTAGATATTGAGGAATCAGATGATCTTGATGTTCTGGGTATGAGAATTCATTGTGACGTTCGTTGGAACGAGCACATATTTCGAGTGTCGAAAGAAGCATTCAAGTGTCTCGGCTTCAGGAGAAGCCGAAGGTTCTTATGACGGTAGGGTAGCCAATTCCATCGATTCATTAGAGCATCGTCGCAATGTGGCGTGTTTCATTATTCTATCGGTACTATAACGGAATGTGTTCTGACGAAATTAAGGAACAAATGCCTAATAATCATATATTTTTACGTAGTACTCGTATTTCTCGTAGAGCTCATACCTTTGTAGTTGATTGTCCAGTAAATCGCACAACGCATTATAGGGAGAATTTGTTCTTTGGTCGCACTATTCGTATGTGGAACAATCTTCTTGCGAATGTTTTTCCTGCCACTTACAACATGAGCAAATTTTAATCGAACGTCCACCGACACTACTCTATCTATCCTCCTTCCCACAACCTATTTTCCTAGTACCAGCACATGAGTAGGGGTTATCCCCTGTGTGCTGGTCTTATTGAAAAAAAGTGCCATAAATGTAATTTTGTTACCTTCAATATGATAATAAATACATGGATCACATTCTGAACGTTTCATACCAAATCTTTGTAAAGCTTCGTTTAATTTGTTATTCCAAATATGGCTAGCTTGCTTGAGTCCATACAAAGCTTTTTAAACTTTTAAAATACATCCACTTGGTACCTTGACAACTGATGGCGGTTCAACATAAACATTTTCAACTAAATCTTCTTGCAAAAAAGCTGTAACCGCATCCATCTGCTCTATTTTTAAACCATGTTTTGCGGTAAGTGCCATTAAGTAACGTATAGACGTATAACGCACAACAGGAGAAAATGTCTTCATAATCAATTCCTCTTTTTTGCGTGTATCCTTTGACAACAAGTCTGGCCTTGTAACGGATTGTTCTTTCTTCCTTTTAAAAACCCACTTGGTTTTAATAAAATTACAATTCTTTGGTTTCTAAAATATTTCCCATGTTTTATTTCCTTCAATTGATAGTAATTCACTATTAATAGCTTCTTGCCATTTGACCTCTCCATTTGAGCAAAGTGCTTCTTCAATGCTTTCAGGTTCATCTTCCAGAAGCTTAGCACAAAAGCTTATAAAATTCCAATTTACTTTTTCATTTCTTCTAGGTATAAGTTCTTGCACTGCATCATCATTACTAGCATTATCGTTTTTAATACTTACTTAAATTATAAATTATTACAGGAAAAAATAACAATTTTAATACCTTCTGATTAGATTAATTGCTTATTAATCACTGACCTTATCATTTTGATGCATTGAATTTTGCACTTATTTACATAAATTTAAATAAACATTATATAACGTACATCTCCAAGAGCAATACCGGCTTATTATTCACTTATTTGAATGTAGAATTTTTTTGAATAAGGTGACCATAGATAACATTTTATAGTTTGGATGAATTGAGCTAATATTAAGGTGACCTTATCATTTTGAAGCACACAATAATAATGATACAAAGAATAATAATAAAAATTAAATAATTCCATATTACAAAAATAATACCGGTAAAATGCAATTGCAGTTTTCTGGCTGCCCTGTTCATAACAGTTAATTCATAATCAGTACGATTGCTTTATAAATAAATAAGTGCTCAAAAACGCATCTAAACTTAAAAAATTTTAGAACAAATTAGATGAAAAAAATCTTGGTTGAGAAAATAGACATAGATTCCTTAATGTTACTCAAATGATAACATATATATATGTATATGTAAGATCTTTCTTCTCTTTTCAAATCGGATTAAAATCGGCTAATATTTAGCTCAGTTATCATCTTATTAGTGCATGTAGGTCAGAAAACCCTTTATGTTGTACTAGATAGCGGCTATCACAAATATAGTGTTACTTACAAGCTTTTCTTTTTTTTTGTTTTGTTGTTGCACCGTATAATGTGCCTTACCGCACAGCTTGAAAATGCAATTAAGAATTGGATTCTAAAGTATTTTTTTCGTAGTTGTTAACCATCTCAGTGATCATATTTAACAAATGAAATATATTAAATACTATATTTTACTACAATATAAAAAGCATCTGCTTCTAAAAAAAGAAACATGCACATTTGTATGTATGTATGTACATATGTATGCATTTTGTTTTTAGCTTTTACTAACTTGGGTTACTTGATTTGGGAAATGCTACTGCATTAATTAATTTTATGAGCCCAAACATTTTTCGGGTATTTACTTCGAGAACAGATTCATTGTGAATTGGCATTATCCAAATACAAAAAGCTTTTGAACTTATAAATAAGCCACACAGCCACTTTTTTATTTTTGTTCTTAAAAATTTCATTTGTGTTTTTTTTAACGTATTATTTCAGATTTTTGAAACAACTTCATTTTTTCTTCCGAATAAAATTTTTTTTATTTACAATTTTTGGATATTATATTTGTTAGAAAACATGTGTGCTTCTATCTCATTCGCTTGCCAATACATACACAGTTTGTAAAATAAATGTTTTCAAAGTAGAAAAAATATTAATATCTTCATATAGAAATTCAGACAACAAACTCTTAACATGTTTGGTTTTTCCACAAATACCGTTATTCCAACTGTTAAGAACTATCAGACGCCATAATTTTTGAAATTACCATGCCAACAACAAAAAAAATCTTTATCTGATTTTTATGCTGTCGAATAAATTTTTTCAAAAATAAGAAATTATTGAAATTTTTTGAATTGGGGTTTCTTATGAATGCTGCCGTAAGTAAAAGATGTCACAGCGTTCAGCAATTAAAAATTGGTAAAACATGCAATAAATTAGTCTATATTTAAATAAAACCCAGATTTTTGAAAATGGTGATCTATAGGATCCATAGGGGTTTTGCCATGTACATTCGCGATAAAATTTTGTACCAATGCCAGCAACCTCTTATGTATTTTGCAGAATTTAACAGTCTTTTGGTTAAGTTCGAAATCAGGGCACTCCTTTTGAATTTCGAGTTTCTCTATTGAAGTACCATTTTTGGACTCCATTCACTTTCCGACTCCATATCGAGTATCCTTACGCGACACGCAAGCGTTGAAATTGTTGTTGCTGTTGAATTCTATATTCTTAATTCATCTTGGATACGCCATTTAGGCCCCACAACTCCAGAGGGCCAATACTTTGAAGTATTTGCTACGCACGATCACCTTGCGCAATTGGTGAATAAACCTACACATATATCGTGTATAGATAGACACCAATAAATCACCCTCTACCTTTTCGTCACCCTCTACCTTTTCGTCTACACCTTGAAAAGTATGAAGTTGTGGCTAATTCCGATCATTCAACCATTTCCGCCTCTTTTTCGTTCTCCGCTTTTCATGACTTCTCACCTCTTGCTAAGAGATGCTCTATTTTTGTCTACGAAAATACGCGTTTCAGATAGAAACTATATTTCCTTGACTAAACGTCAATGCCAATGAGATGGGCGTTAAAATAATAAAACAGGGGATACAGTAATTGGCGCTATAATATATGTGCCCCTACTGATTCGTTACGCAAACAGGCGAGTGCTTCATGTACCGCAGTACATAGACGTGAAATTTCTCTGTACGGGCAACGTCTTTGTGCTAAAGTTCTCACTTTTCCGCGGATAAGTAAAAACTTTTGGCTCTTCGTTGAAACGCTAAGAAACAGCGTCATTTCGGTTTCTGTCCTTATAAAGAATGGCCAAGCATTCACGAACCCGGTTAAAAAGGCAAACCTTTTGGCTGAAATGTTTGCAATTAATTCTCACTGCCGGAGAGCAATTAACCACTGCACGAACTTGAAAGAGTGTCAGTAACTATGCCTTCTTTCGAGCCCGTGGTTTAAAAAAGGTTTTTGCAGATCTAAACCTTATCATGCCATCTCGGCCGGATGGCACTGGTCCTGGATGCTTGTGAGTCTATTAGCTTACATTTAAAGTGCGTCATATAACGTCAATCTTTAAAAAGGGTGAGGTTAGTAATCCTGAGAACTACCGAACAATAGTAGTTCGTTCCGCACTCTCTAAAGTTGAGGAGAACAAGATTAATTAACACCTTGTGAGATATTCGGAGTTCAAAGATTTGCTAAGCGAACATCAGTACGGTTGCCGCAAGAACCGTTCTATTGCTTTTGATGTTGGTAGTCACTTCTCTCGACTTATACTGAGCTTTCCCAGATATTGCTCTATAAGAGTGGTTATAGATGGGGTCTTATCCAACGAGTTCAGGACAAACTCAAGGGCATCGCAAGGTTGTGTTCTTTCTCCCACTCTATCTCTAATATTTCTTAACGATTTTTACTGACTTTTTCATTACTATTAAATGCAAGCCTAATAATTAATTAAGACAATTATCATAAAACTATTCCGGAGTCAACAGTTTACACGACCAAGATTTGGTACCAACTCTTTGTGGTTCATTCTTAAAAAATTTGTGATTCTTAAATAATATTTTTACATAAATAAACAATAAAGAGAAGATACACTAAATTAGTACAGTAGAAGTCTTAGCTATAAACTTTATTATGGCATTTATTGGTTTCTGTCAAGACTCTTGCTACTAAGAGTGCTACCACTTGCGTGTTCGACGGTATTGCCAGTTCGATTCCGTTTTGTGTATTATGATCTTATTACCTTTTGAATTTATCGTAAATAGAAATTTTTAGTTACTACAAGAATGTTCTAAATTGATGATGATTTGTTATAAAAGATTGCACATTTTAATTAGGAGTTAAGTTATAGTTTGGCAGTGATAGTGTAAAGTTACTAAGAGTCGTGTATTGAGTAAATTGGTGTATTAAGCGGATATTAAGTTGGAGACTATATAGCTATAATTGTATAAAGTAAAAGTGTGGAAATAAAAAGAGCTCTATAAAACTACAACAACGTATTATTTATTTTATTTGACGCAATTTAAAAGAACTCAAACGTTTTAAAAAGGCAACATGCATACATACGTAACATTGGTGTCAGAAGTGGGATTATTTAAATAAAAATAAAATAAATCAAATAAATAAAACGGAATAAAATTAAATTCCGAGAATTAAAAGTAGACAGGCTCAAACGCGAATTAAATAAATTAGAGCTGTCAACAACCGATAGTAAAACCGAATAACATCGATACTCACGAATTTGATAATGAGAATGATTCTGAGATAAGTACCCGCTACAACCACAAACAGCTTGGGCATCAATACGCTGCTAGCAGCCATGATGCAACAGATCCAAGTTCAGAACAAAAATTAATGCTGTGTCGAATGCACAATAAACTTCTAGAGCTGATAACCACAAGTTTCTGACTGAGGTACAGAAACTTGTAGAGCCAAAATACGCGAAACTTCTAGAGCCGATAATAAACAACTTTTGTTTGAGGTACGAGAGTACAGCATACTTGGAGTTCTGTTTCACCTGCTTACTTAAAAAAATTAATTCCATATGTTAATTCCATATGTTTTACCACACAAATCTACATGGAACACCTGCTTTCTATACACGCCTTGCTTCAGTCTTGGAGAAACTCATACGACGTTGCTTACCATAGGCACAGCCTTCACAGAACCGATTGTTTTCAGCTTATCTTTGTTGAGATCATTTACTACCTGATTTTTATTCATTTCTCTCAATTAAAATTAACGTGGTCCAAACGTTGATGCCACAATTTAAGAGACGCAGACATATTTTATTCGCCGTATTTAACTGGCTTGGTGTTCATTTTATATAGCCTGTCCTCACGCTCTTCATCAGCAATAATTTCTCCTTGTTTGACAAAAGTCACTCGTTCAGCACCAGCTTCGAAAATTACCTTCATACCTTTTTCGGTACGTTTTGCCACTGATAAGAAATTTTTGTTGAGGTTTGGCAAGTAGAGCACGTCTTTTATTGTAAAATTTGTTTTATTCCCGTTTGTAATTTGAACATCGACATCACCAACACCTTTTACTGAGAGCGTTCGCCCATCACCGACTCGAACGTTATAAGCACCATTGATAACTGATGTAAAATTTTAGAAAATCTCTCTAGAATGACATGTGGTCTCTCGCACCTGAATCTACATACCATGAATATTCACGTTTACTGAATTTTTTTTTCCAAAGTAAATAACTCTGCAATCTGAAACTCATCCTCTGCGCAACAAAGGAGTGCCAATTACCAGTCTTTTGTCTTTCTTGTTGATCACGTTGCTTTTTGAAACAATCCCTTGCCCAATGGCTAAGTTTATGACAATAGTTGCATTTACCGATACGTTTCTTGTTGCTTATCTTCGAACTGGCGTTGTATGCAGCTGCGTTTGTTTCTTTATTGTTGTTAACAGTTTGATCATTGTGCTGATTTATTAGCGAAACTTCATTTACTAAATGGTCGGTTAGCTTTTCAATATTTTGTTCTGCATGCGACACTGCATACCACGCAGTTCTGACATGATTATATTTTGTCTGTACGCTGCTTAAATTTTTTGCTTTAATCATTTACTCTTCCTGCTTCCATTTCATATCTTTTAAACGCTGAGCAAGCGACATAATTTTGGCAATAAAATCTGCAATGCTGTTATCTTACATTTTTCAGTGAATGAATTTTTCAAGAAGAATTTGTATTGACTGATCACTTCTCTCGGAATGTATACTTTTTAATCTTGATCACATCTCTGCGTCAGTTGAGCAATTAGTTAAATAATGCAACTGATCCAATTCTATATCCATCATAATGAATGCCTTGGCTTCGGCGTCTTTTTCATCTCATGTGCAAGAATTTTGCGATGGTCTTTCTATTGCACCAGTAAAAAAGGCTTGAGTCAATTTTTCTTCATATATGCAAATCTCCTTTTGCCTCCTTCATAATTGATAGTTCTGCCCATTCAATCAGTGCAGCGTATAAGCCTTTGACTCAGACACAGCGTCGGATAAAAATAAAATATTTTTTTAGTCATTATTTATTAGATTTTATAAATTACAATTAATTAATTCTTTAGCAAGCAATAAATTGTTTTTTCTTTAATACCAAATAAAGGTCACAACGCTAATTATTTTATTACATATTGTAACCAGATTAAATTATTGTATTATTTATAAGAAAACCTTTTTATATTCAGAATTCTAATACCTCAAAAAAAAGAGATTAATAGACAAAAAAATAAATTTACTAATCAAAATAATGAAATTTAAAGCTATGTTCACATTTGGCAAATATTTGACGAAGAAAACGTAACTACTATTTAATAGAAACATTTTATGATTTAGATTTTTTTTAAATAAATAATAAAAAAGCAAATATTTCTATAAACAAATAGTTTCAAAAAATGTAAGAAGTACTGATAAGTACTTGGAGCAATTAAATGAGAAAACTTTAAGTGCAATACGAGAAAAAATATCTAAGATAATTAAGCAAAGATTTTTAGATGTGGGGTTTTATTAGATAAAGGATAAAATGATAAGGTTAATGATAATAAAATGATAAGGCAAATAAACGGCAATTAAGTGTGGTGCAATTGAGTGGGTTGTGCTGTATTATTTTTCTTACTTTGCCGATAGTAGAAAAAAACTACAATTGAAAAAAAGACATGCAACTAAAAATCACGCAGATTTTTTTAGTTGTCAATCCTTTTTTTTTTTTGATTAACTCCCTTAAGTGTATTCATGTTTTTTACTCTACATGCGTATGTATGTGTGCACATGAAAAATAGAAATCATTAACATTAGCGTAACATAGTTCCATTTTTTCTTGCCATCATTGACAACGAAGATAGCATTGCAATGTTTAACTGCGTATGTCTAGTTTTTAAGGCTCTTAGCACATTCAACTGTTGAGATAATAGCACTTCTGAACTAATTAAAATTAACACCACCTTAAATGTACACCTCCCGATAGCATTCAAAACTAGCTCGACGGTCTTTACCCGCCTATGGGAGATTTCACTGTATTCGTTGTAGAATTAACTAACTTTTATTGCTTTTACGTTACATAAATCTCGGTAAGTAGGAATCCAGGTAATAATAAATAGAATTTATGGTAAGAAATTATAATATTAATATAAATTCAGACTAAAAAGCTATTATAATGCCTCCAAAAAAATGATCAGGGTATCAATATCGTAAAAGAAAACAACGAAGAGAAGAGTTAAAAAGCAAAAATAATTACAGAGTTCTTAAACCAGAAGAAATACAGACCCAGTTAACTGAAAACAATGCTCAATTACAAATGAGTCTGAGATTCGGATACTCGTAATTTAAATAAAACAATGTAATATAGGATAACTTCAAATGGAGAAAGTTTTCTACGTTCACGGTTATCTTGTTCAAGAAGTGAAAATAAGGTGTTTTGTATTTGTTTTATATTATTCTACACATATAAATACTTACAAACGCTACATATAAAAACAATAATAGAGCACATTTTATTTCTAAAAAAGTTCGAAAAAATTAAGATCTATTGGAAATCGATAATTTTGAGTACCAAAAAAATGAAACTTTTTTTAAGCTTAAATTACGTCAAAAGCAAAGATTATACATAATATTAATGTTTAATGCCAAAATGAAATTAGTTTTTTGGCATTAATACAGGTCAATATTACAAATGCTTTTGATACCATATCCGTCACCTTGTACAGAAAGTTTTTTATTACAAATTTATACAGTAGAAAATTCAGTATTGATGGCCTCAGAAGCCTCATGGGTGAGTTCAATAGCTCCCACGCTAGTTGGTGTTCATTTTCTTGTGACAGTAGAGAAAATATTGTATTTAAATATATGATTCAAATTACGTTTTACAGAATGATAGATCACCGACACACCTGAATAAACGCGGAACATACTTTTATTTAAATATATCGTTTTGTTCCGCAGATATCGTTCCTTTTTGTCTTCAGAAAATTGAGGACGACCTCTGTGGTAATGACCACTTCCCCATTTTATTATTTCTTTTTACACGTCCAACAAAACATGACAGTTTTATATCTAAGTTTAGGATTGGTGCTGCCAAGTCGACCTTAGCAACAACAGGTCTTTTTAACTGGAAACATCCAAGTGAGTATTTAAAACAGCATGCAAATTTTTATTAAATGGTCTGAAGCACGGGAAAGATTTCCTACCTATACTGCAATTGATAAAAGTATTCAATCAGCTATTGCTAAAGAACGGGAACCCTGGAACAATGTATTAGAAAGACTAATGAATATTGTGCTATTTTTAGCAGAACACAATTTGGCTTTTCGTGGCTTATCCGATCAATTTTTCACTAAAAATAATGGAAATTTCTTGGCATTGGTTAAACTTGTTAGTAAATATGACGTTACTTTG
Source organism: Wohlfahrtia magnifica (assembly GCA_023159175.1). Taxonomy (NCBI): domain Eukaryota; kingdom Metazoa; phylum Arthropoda; class Insecta; order Diptera; family Sarcophagidae; genus Wohlfahrtia; species Wohlfahrtia magnifica. Next base: position 288,630 of record JAKWBJ010000134.1, read on the forward strand.
CATAACATGTTCGTCGAATAATATCAAATATGTTACTTATTGTAGTAAAACTATACAAAATTATTGGCATCTTCTGTTCGTGATGATATTTTGGAACGTGCCTGCAATTATTTTAGATTGTACTCCTGATATTAGTCATAAGGAACAACTTTCATTTACGTTACGTTTTGTAGATATTAGTGACAGCGACCTAAAAATTAGGGAGCATTTTATAACCCACCAAGAAATTGAAGAATCAACTGGGCACTCATTATACCAGATAATAAAACAATTAATGAACGACTTCCAATTGAACTTAGATGATTGTAGAGGCCAAGGATATGACTATGGCTCTAATATGAAGGAAAAAAATAGACGTGCTCAAGCTCGCAATTGTAAGGAATATCCTCGTGTCCTAAGAATATCCTTATACCATGGGAGAGTCGATTTGATTGTATCAAACTTTTGAGATTTCAAATAACTGAAATACACAATGATCTTTTACAAGTACACCAAAATTCAAAAGATTCTGGTGCACGACATGAAGCATTTACGTTATCAAAACAAGCGAATATTCATTTCTAGTAATAATAGTTATTTGGTATGATCTGTTGTCCAACATAGACATTGTTAGTAAAGGCTTACAGGTCAATTCAATGGATTTAAAGAATATAGTTAACTTATTACAATCTTGCCTTAAATATGTGTCTTGAAAATTATCGTTCCAATTGTTTTGAAATATGCTTGGTAGACACGAGAGCTAGCTGAATTAATAGATACTGAACCGGTCTTTATACAAAAACGTATCCCTCGTATAAAGAGACAGTATGATTGTGAAGCTATCGATGATTTTGTTGTTAATGCGAAACAACATTTCAAAATAAATGTATTCAACATATTAGTAGATCAAATTAAGTCTTCTTTGGTTGAAGGTTTTGAAAAAACTAATAATTTTTGAATAATTAGGGATTTTTTTGTAATTCAAAAAAGAATCTAAATAATGAAGAATTACGCAAATGTTGCATGACTTTACATTTGCAAAGATTAAATGAAATGAAATGATGATAAATAAACGATTAAATAGCATAACAATTTTGTCAATAAAAAATGGAATTGCAAAAAGTATAAATATGACTGAAAACATACAAAAGTTTGTAGATTTAAAAGCTAGAAAAAATATTTTTAAATTATTTTTATGAAATATATTTACTTTACTTTATTTATATAAGTTAACACCACATAGATTCATACCCTGTTAAATTAATTAAAAAACATAATGCACTTTTTCCCACAAAAGCAAAAGTGCAGAATAATCATACATTCAAGTAAACAACATTCTGTTAGCACCGACAACTTCCGGCACGTGTAGCCAAATTATGTTAAGAAATACACTAAGAACAGAAGCAGACGGAATGCCGAGAATTGGATCATGCCACTATTGGCATTGCAGCACAAGCATCCGAATTTCCGATTTACGCCACTGTTGGTATTGCAATCCATAATTAGTATATAAGTTAATTCAGTTTATTAAGTTTAGTTTATTTTTTGTTAATAAACTCGTTGCGCAAAGTCGCAACTGAAATATAAAGAAATAAAGGGTCCGCCAAATAATTTTTGTTTTGTTTTAAAAATGCAAAAAAACTACTGAATATTTTCTCAATATTTTCCTTTTTTATTTGAAAGTACAATCCTTCCGATTAATAATGGAAAATAATTTCATTCAAATGGCTGCCTCGGCTGGCCATGCAGTAGCCTACACGAACGGTCCAATTTTTAAGCACATTATCGACTATGTGCAGCTGTATTTCACCAATGGCTTCACGAATATTGTCCTTTAAACCGTCAATTGTCTCTGGCTTGTTGACGTAACACTCATCTTTGACGGCACCCCACAAATAATAGTCCAACAGTGTCAAATCGCAGCTCCGAGGTGGCCAAACGACATCAGCTCTGCGGCTGATAATGCGATCTTCAAAAACAGGGCGCAAAACATCGAGTGTAGTTTCGGCTGTGTGGCACGTAGCGCCGTCCTGTTGAAACCAAATGTTGCTAATATCCTCCTCTTCAATTTTTGTGAACAAAAATTCGTTCAACATGGCCCGATAACGATCGCCATTGACTGTAACGGCTACTCCTTGCTCAGTTTCGAAGAAAAATGGCCCAATTACGCCTCTAGACCAAAATCCGCTCCAAACGATGAGTCGACTTGTGTGTATCGGCTTTTCAATGTATGCGTGCGGGTTTTCTGTGCCCCAAATGCCACAATTTTACTTGGTTACATACCCGCCAAGATCAAAATGAGCTTCATCTGAAAAGATGATTTTTTTTGGCAAAATCGGCATCTTCTGTAAGTCGATCGCAGGCCCACTTAGCGAAGCGTATACAAAACCATATTCGTTCAGCGGAAGGATAAAACTAATTATCTGTCAAATCAGACATGAGTTAGTGTTATCATTCACGAAATAAGCACTAGTTGAAAAAAAAACATTAGATGGCGGACCCTTTAAAAAGAAGAACTAAAAATTTTTTTTTTAAGGTCTTCAAATTAAGAATACTCTAACTGGCGCCCGAGCAAGAGGATAAAAAAGAAATCCTGAAGAAACCAAGTAAGGATATATGAAAAGATATATCCTCCAAGAAAAAGACTCCATAGTAGCCTAAAGAAAAAAAGAGTTATAAAAGGCAAACCCTTGGCATGATGTGCCAGCCTTTTCCTGTAAAAAAAGCATAAGAATAAACGTTTTTTCTTTTTTGAAAAATTAAAAAAAAAAGGAAGAAAGTGAAAAGTGCATTAACTTAAGTTTTAAAACTGTTTGTAAACCAAATCAATTGAGAAATAAACTAAGGGTGAAAAGTAAAAAAAAGAAACTAATTTAAATTAAGAGTGTCAGCACTATTAAAAGAAAAAGAAACTCCAACTAAATGTGAACCGTTATTTGTGAAGAAATCAATAAGTATTATAAAAAAAGCAAAATAAAAGATACATACAATAAAAATTAAAGAGGCGTATTGAGTGCGAAAGAAAGAAATTACAGAAATTTATATGATCAGCAGGACATAGAAAACTTACGTAAAAGTTTTGAAATATAAAGGAAGTAAAAAAATATAATATTATTAAAAAAAAGGAAAACCCATGTGAACAACCAAAATATAAAAGAGCATTATAACTAAAAAGCAGTAACAAAAAAAATTAATACCAGCGGTCAACTACGGTTAACTACAGTCAACTTCAGTCAACTACATTCATTTACACTAGTAAGATACTTTTTATATATTATATAATTTTATAATTATTATTTTATAACATTGTTATTATTACTTTTATATCATTTTTATAATTTTTGTTCGATTCAATCGGTAAAATTCTCTTTTCTCAAATAACATAATTATAATTCATTGTATAAATAATTTTTTAAAAAACAAGCACAATGTCAAACCCAAATAATCTGATTCGGCCTTTCGTTATTCCTGAAAATCCGCCACAAAACGTTCAAATGAACATGGAGAACCTAACAGCATTTATTTCAAATTTAGTCACAGATATTTTCAGACGGTAAGGACCGGAAATGGTCCAAGTGGCGTTAAGTCCTACTACAAATAGACAGAACGATAGGGACCAACAGATTGACGAACGGCTTAGGAATAATCTAAATGACATGGATAAGATTCCAGATGTAGTGAAATGTTTGAAAGAATTCTCAGGTCAGCCGGCGGAATATAATTCATGGAAGGAAAGCGTAGATAGAAGTTTGGAAATATATGAACCACTTAAGGGAACGCCAAAATACTATGGCATTCTCAGTGTAATTAGAAACAAAATCATAGGCAACGCGGATATAGCACTGGAGGCTTATAATACACCATTAAATTGGCAGGCTATTTCACAGTGCCTAACCGTTCACTATGGCGACAAGCGAGACTTGTCAACGTTAGAATATCAATTGACAACTTTGGTGCAGTGCAACAAAAGCATTCAAGATTTCTGTCAAAAGGTATACCCACCTCTCGCTTATACTAAATAAGATAGGATGCGAACAAATAAGTAACAATGCACTTAATATAATGACAAAATCTTACAGAGATAAGGCCCTAGATACCTTTATAATGGGTCTAAACGGCGACTTGCCACGGCTTCTTGGAATGAGCGAACCGGTGGACTTACCACAAGCCCTCCACCTCTGTCTTAAGCTTCAAAATCAGAATTTTCGTGCAAACCATGTTTATAACACAAGAGGAATTGCACCACCACAGCTTCCTCCACGACAGAACTTTGAAAGAAAACAGAAACAGAAATTCTACCCTCGTTTAGCCCACAGTATTTTCAGTAAAATAGTCCACAGAGGCCACCTAAGCCTCAACCTCGTCCAGAACCTATTGATGTAGATCAAAGTATGCATTCTCGGCATATTAATTACATTAACAGACCCCACCGAAATGACTTGCAAGGGAAAAGACCTGGTTCAATCTCGTATCCTTAACAAAAGAAGTTACAACCTTCCACATTGCTCAGTATCAATGTGCAAGTACAATCGAATATATTGAGCCAACAGACATTTATTTTTTAGCCTAATTTGCTCTTCGTTGCCGTACTTTGAGGTTAAAACGGAGAGCGAGAATATTCTTAGATTTTTGATAGACACAGGATCGAGAAAAAATTATCTCCAGCCACGTCTGGCAAAGAAAAAAATTAAAAATAAAGCATCTTTCTACGCAAAATCAGTTGTAGGAGATATTAAAATAACTGAACATACTATGGTAAAACTTTTTGACTTAGAACAAAAAATTAAATTCTTTTTAATGCCTTACCTTAAGACCTTTGACGGTATCCTCGGGAATGATACCCCTAGGGAATTAAAAGTCATAATTCACACAGGCAACAACTATATGATATTGTGAAATGGAAAAAGTAGGTATTAACCAACTTTCTTCCGCAACGGTAAATAATTTAAATATAAATAAGGCATCCTCTCAACAAAAAGCGAATATGAACGCTATTACAAAAAAATTCCCTACGTTGTTCATGGAACCTAATGAAAAATTAACATATACCACAAGAGTTGTGGGCGAAATTAGAAACACATCACATACTCCAGTATATACTAAATCTTATCCTTACCCCTCATCCTTGAGATCTGAAGTAGAGAAACAAGTAACAACACTCATAAACGATACAATCATACGACCATCTAGGTCCCAATACAATTCACCGGTGTGGATCATGCTCAAAAAGGCAAATGCATCGGGAGAAAAACAATACCCAATGGTAATAGACTACAGAAAATTAAATGCAGTAACGGTTGCGGACAAATATTCCGTTCCAGAGATATCTGATATAATATCTCAACTTGGGAACAGTAAGTGTTTTTCTATGGTAGACTTAAAAAGTGGTTTCCACCAGATTCCACTTAAGGAATCTGACATAGAGAAGACAGCCTTCTCCATTAATAATGGTAAATACGAATTAGCACGGCTACCATTTGGCCTGAAAAACGCGCCTTCTATTTTCCAACGTGCTCTTGACGATATATTAAGAAAACATACTGGAAAATGCTGTTACGTCTATATAGACGATATACGATTAATTATATTTAGCAAAAGAGAAGATGAACGTTTTTCTCATATTCAGCAAATATTTAAAACATTAATGGATGCCAATATGAAAGTCCAATTAGAAAAGTGTACATTTTTTGAAGAAAGTGTAGAATTTTTAGGTTACGTAATATCTGCTAACGGTATTAAGACTAGCCCTGCAAAAGTAGAGGCAATTGCAAATTTCCCAGAACCAAAAACCTTAAGAGAACTCCGTAGTTTTCTTGGCATGTCAGGTTATTATCGAAGATTTATTAAAGATTACGCAAAAATCGCGAAACCCCTGACATCCCTTTTACAAGGGAGGGAGAAAGAATCTCCAAAAACAAATCCGCAAATACGAAAATCGTGTTAAGCAAAGAGGCCTTAGAATCCTTCAGGAAAATTAAGAATTCACTTTTCGAAGACATTGTCCTCGCTTATCCACATTATCAAAAGGAATTTGAATTGGTAACAGACGCATCCAGCTTTGCAGTTGAAGCAGTTCTGTCTCAGAACGACAGGCCAATATCTTTCATATCAAGAACACTTAACCAGGCAGAGGAACATTACACTGCCAACGAAGAAGAAATGTTGGCCATTATATGGGCCTTGAACTCGTTGAGGAATTATTTATATGGCTCAGCTAAAGTCAAAGTTTTTACAGACCACCAACCGCTAACGTACGCACTTAGCAACAAGAACACAAATAGCAAAATGAAAAGGTGGAAATTAATTGCTGAGGAATATAATTATGAGCTACACTATAAACCAAGGAAAATGAATGGAGTAACGGACGCCTTATCCAGAATACCTCCGCAAGAATCACCCACGCACACATTGTCAATAGCGACAAATTCCAAAGAAAGTTCGTCACATGGACTAAAACATAGTGTAGAAACCCCCATTAATGCGTTTAAAAATCAATTATAGGTACAACTTCCGAATACCAATTTAAAATAGTATCTCCCACGTATCATCGCCATATAATTACCGAATCATTTTACTCTGAAGAAAAATTAACAGAGATTCTACAAAGATATCTCAACCCATCTATTATAAATTGTATTAAGACGGATGAAAATACCATGGGAAAAATTCAACAAGTCAACAGGTACAAAACTAGGTTCACACAGTTGCAAGTAGAAGATATAAGAAACGAACAAGAACAGGAAGATATAATAATCACAACGCGCAATAGAGCGCACAGAAATTGCAAGGAAAACAAACTTTAAATCTTAGAAAGATTCTACCTCCCTGCTATGGTAAGGAAAATCAAGAAAATTGTTAAACAATGCTCAACTTGTATGGAAAGTAAATATGACCGTAGACCAAATCAACCAGAAATTAAGAAAACGCCTATCCCAACACACTCTGGTCACACATTGCATATAGACTTATATAAAACTGACAATAAACTAGTTTTAACGGCAATTGACAAATTCTCTAAATACGCTCAAGCTGTTATAGTAAAATCTCGATCAACGGAAGATATTAAAGAACCCCTTTGTCAGATACTATTTTCTTTTGGCATACCCAAAGTAATCGTTATAGACAATGAAAAGTCATTAAATTTTATGCCGATAACATTCATGGTAAGGGACGTATTGAATATACAGATATTCAAGTCACCACACTACAAAATCTCAGTAAATGGACAAATAGAAAGGTTCCATTCAACTTTGTCAGAAATTATGAGGTGTTTGAAAAGAGAACGGACACATAAGAGTTTTGAAAAACTCCTTGACCGCTCAGTTTATGAGTATAACTATTCAGCACATTCAACTACTGGTAAAAGGCCTTTAGAACTTTTCTTTGGTAGAACTGTTAGCACAGACCCCAGACAATTTGAAGAAACAAGAAAAGATAATATTGAGAGACTCATGGAAATACAGGAAAGAGATCTGCGATATCATAATAAGAAAAGACAGGAACCAAAAACTCACAATCCAGGAGACGTAGTGTACGTAAAAGTAGACCAACGACTAGGAACAAAATCAGCCCCTAGGTTTAAAAGGGAAACAGTTAAGGAAAATTACCCAACAACAATCTTGACAGAATAAAATCGCGTTGTTCACAAGAGTAATATAAAAAGTTTGAAATATTTTCTCATTTTTTAGGGTATTCAGCGAAAATATATTGGACACTTATTTTACTAATCATTATGACCCAAGGACAAGCTACGAACGTCCAAGTATTCGACGGACTAGCAAAGATTCAGAACGGAAAATTCGAACTAATCCATTTAATTAAAATCGACAAATACGACAACTTTTTGACAGACACCTACAACTACATAAACACACATATTCCAAAGAATAATATTCTCTTCCCCATTCTGAAATAAGAGACTGAACAGACTCTGGACATATTGCAGGCACTAAAACCCTCCAAACATAAATACATGCTTTAGGAAAGCTGTGGAAGTATATTGCAGGATCACCGGATCATGAGGATTTGGAAATAATTAATTACTTAGACTAAATGATAACAATGATGATCATGTAGTCATTAATAAACTTTTTAATGAAATAATAAATAACTTAACTTTAATAACTAAACAAATCTCAAATAGTATAATTAAAGAGCATGATGATATGAAATATACAAAATAAGGTTAGATATAAATATACAAAATAAGGTTAGATTGATAAAAGAACAACTTATTAACATTCGATACGCCATACAATGGACAAAATTGTAAATTCAATGCTACTTAATGAGGAAGAAATCAAATTAGCTATACAAAAATTAAGTCAAGAAAAAATGTCATTCAATAATGTAGAAGAAGCATTAGACATATCAAACACAAATGTATTAAGTAATGAAACAACAATTATCTATATGATAAAAATTCTACTGACAACACAAGAAACTTTCCTAAAAATAATGCTAAAACCTGTCATAATCAAGGAAAATGTAGTCATTAAGATAAATTTCACTGGAATATTAAAAAGTAAAAATGAAATATATGGAATTGAAAAACAATGTAAAGATTATAATAGAATTAATATTTGTAGTAATAAACAAATCATAGACTTAAGAAATGAGACTTACATTAGTAGAATTTTATACGGTCTTAACTCCACATGCATTACCACAAACGGACACCATGTACCCAAAGTAGATGAAGTAAAACCAGGTGTGCTCTTACTAAATAACTTCAATGGAAGCGTTGAGATCAACTCGAAAACCCGAAATGTGAATGGAACTCATCTTATTAATTTCTACAATTCCACAATCAAAGTGAACGGAACAGTAACTACGAGAGCATTCCTTTAGAACCTATGCCAGCTATTCTTCAGCCAAATCCATTAATAAAGAAATAAAAAGAAGAACTAAAAATTATTTTTTTTAATAGATTCAAATAAAGAATACTCTAACTTATATATTGCTACAAAAATCAGGTTGGCACCCCTGTGTTTATCACGTTGTTAAAATAAATAAACAAAAGACACAAAAACAACTACGTTCCTGTGAACAGATAATTAAATCGACAACACAGGTAGAAATGTTTACAAATAAAAATAAACGGCAACAACGACTACATGAAGTAGAGAAAACAAGTAACAGACAATAAAGAACAACAACAAATGACAAGAGCTGTAAGAAGTAGATGCTTACATTCGCATGGCTACATAAGAACTAAAAGGAAAATAAAAGAAATAAATGGAATCTACCTGAAATATCGAGAGGTTCGAGTGCTTCCGATGTGTTGTTTACTTAGCCATATAAAAAGCACATCGATGTGAACATTAATCAGTTTATTTGTAGTAAACTCAGCAAGTACAGTTAATGTTTTGTAAACTTATCGTGAAGAGAGTTAACTGTCTTGAACTCTGTGTGAAGAGAGTTTATAAGGTGTAAACTCGTGAACAGTGTGACCATATTAGCTTTTTTTAAGCTAAATTTAGCTTTTTATGTTCGATTTAACTTCGAAATATTTCATTTAGATTCTAGCTTTATTTTTAGCTTTTTCCAAAAACTTATTTAGTTTTTTTTAGCCTTTTCTGATATTTAAACAAAAAAGGACAATAGAGCAAGAAAATACAAACATTGTAAAGTCTGACATCGAAAAACAGTAAAACTTTAGCATCACAGAAACAATAGTTTCTGCATTGCTTACATGCTTATATTAATTAGTAAATTCATATTATTCTTCATATGAGTTTGACAGTAAAGCTGAAAATATTGCTTTTTGTTTCCCCGACATAGTGACAAAGAATAAAGGAAGTGCAATATTTGTTGTTAGAAGAGGAAATGCCATAAGTAAATAAACGAGAAATTAAATTGGTTATAGATTTGTTTCCTTTAATGTCTCAAAAAGTGTTACTACCTTAGTTATGAAATTTACTTTTTTCTGGTTTTGTTTTTTGCTATTGCGAACTTAATCCTCAGTGTTGTGTTTATGATTCGTATAAAATTTTTCCAATAAATCGGACAAATATTTGGATTGTGCAAATTTAGCACTTGTTTAAAAGATGACATTTCAATTTACATTTTTGGTCAATGGAGTTTTTAAATCATCGCTAGTGTAAAAAGTTATATTTTTTAAGTGAAAATTTACCAAAAACAATTTCTACAACTTTATTTAAAACTACCTTTACTTATCTGGTGTTGCCCGAGAATCTCTATACACACATATATTATATTATCTATACATACATATGTTATTCTTGTTTACAAGAATAATAATCCCCTTTAACCCGATCCTATCAGTTTTTGGGCCACCTATTTGTTTTTGTAAGGACGTTTGAAGTAGATGACGACTGTTGGGCAATAAAAAATTGCTTTTAAAACAAAAACTACGTGCCATTTCAGACGAAATACTACTAGTTCAGACGTCTCCGATGTCTAATAAAAAATTATAAAAATTCCGTACTGCATTTTCAATTTTTGTAAGTATTTGCTTTTAATTTCAACAAAATCTGTTGAGTCCTTTACGCGTGATTGACTCATAAATGAACTGAATAAACAAAACTATTTCTTAGCTTTTTGTTTTTGCATATTTTTAGGTTTTCAAATTTAATAAATTGTTAATATTAAGTGAGTGGTCAGTTAACAGTTCAATTTTGAAAACAGCAAAAGCTATTTCATTAGATGTATCTTCTGTCTTGAAAATTTAGCAAAATTGGTTTAGTCATTTATGAGTGATTGCCAAACAAACAAACTTATAATTTATGAATGTATATGGATTTGAAAAATGTATTAAACCGAAAATTATGTACATTTATGTATCTCATTTTAATTCTTATTAATATTTTACTAAATAGGTTTAGAAGTGATATTTAATTTATCACCTAAACAATTGTTTTTACTTTAAATTTAAAGAAAACATTTTATATTGTGATATATTAACCAGGTCTAACATCCAACTAAAAAAAATATACATACTATACATTAAACATAATTAAAAATTTTAGCTTATTTTTTTAGCCGAAAATAGAATTTTTTAGCTTTTATTTGAACGCGATTTAGCTTCGTATCATATTAAAATATGGTCACACTGATCGGGAAGTAAAAAACCAGTTTAGTTGGAGCCAACTCAGTATAGAAAAACTCAGTAGAAACTCAGTAAAGACAGCTCAGTTGAAAGGGTTGTGATAGAACGTAAGTTATAACTACGATCGGGTTGGAAGATCTTTAGGTAGAAAGATCTGTCGAGTAATTGTTGTCGTTTAAACAGACGGAGTAATTAAGCATAGAAATTGTTATTGCCTGTAAAAAGGCTACAAACAGTGGTGCACAAAAATGTTTTGAATAAACGATTTAATTAAAAACTAAACACAAGATTTATTTTATTTTAACTCCAATCTACGAACTCATAAATACCCGTTTATGAGTAAAAGGTAAAAACGTAACAATATTTACTTTATTTAAATATCAAAAATTGGAATTACCATATCTTAATAATATCTAGTCTGATTTTGAAAAAATTTAATTTAATTAATTTAATTATTTTTTTAAATAAATGAATTTTTTACACAGCTCTTCGTTGTGTATTTTTTGATTTTTTTTACTATTTGTTCAATTTACAGCAAATGTATATATTCTTGTATTAAAGGGCGCAAAATTTTGTTTTGCCCGGGGCGCTGAAAACCTTAGATCGGCCCTGATCAGACATGTTTCTTACCAAATTACCAGAATCGATTGCAGATTTTTCTCCGCCGTAAAAGCTCATTTATTTCAATATATTTGAAAACGTGATTTGCGATAGACCTGGGGCCCATAGTCTGTTTAAGTTTTAATGATAAAAATTCTAGCAATTACAGTAATTGCACAAAACTTTTTTAAGAAAAATATTTATATGTATATTCAAAAATATTTTATTTTATTTCTTTATTAGAATTTTTAAAAACACAACTTCCACCAAGAACTTAAATTAAATAATAAATTTGAACACAAAATTTAAGCAATATATTTTTTTCTATTTTAATAATAATCACAAACTAAAATAACTGTAAAGTGGTGCGACTGTTCTATTGTTTTTGTTTGTGAAATTTGCTGTTGGCTTTTTATATATAATGTATGTACAAATGAATGTGTTATATATTTTTATATCGGGTACACAAGTTAATAACGTCGATTTGGAAACATGTGGGATAACTATCATATATGGTTTGTGTCAATGATAACAAATATGGTATTTTGGAGTGTAAATATCTGTCATTATAATTTAATATTCTATAGATGCCAAAGTGTAAACACACATTTTTTTCAATTACTGTAATAATGTCGAATTTTGTGCCTAAAAGAGATGTTTTTCGGAGAAGTCTGATAACCTTCTTACATTTGAAGAAAACGGCTGCTGAAATTATTGATAATTGGTAGAAGCTTGCGGTCGACATGTACCAACTTAAAAAACTTATGAACGATAGTTTGCGCGATTCAAAAAAAGTGATTTCGGCACAGAAGACAAGGGCAGGCCTGGTCAGCAGAAAAAGTTTGAAGATGAATAATTGGAAGCATCACTAGACGAAGATTTTTGTCAAACTTAAGAATATATTAAAGACGGCTTTGGATATATTAAAGACGAAAATGATATTGAACTAATTCATTTCGTTGCATGCAAATTATACAAAAATGTATACCAATATAATAAAAATGCTTAATCAAATTCAAATAAGCACAGGTGCTATAAATTCATAAAAAATGAAAAAGAAAATGCTTTGATTAAAACAACCCAAGAGGCTAAAAAAGCTTGTTCCGATATTATTACCGAATGGATTTTTGATGACATTCGCCCATACTCTAGTAAAAGATAATGAACTAAAAGCATATTCAAAATTAATGCTATCCCTGGGTAATGAATTTGGATCTTGTCTTAACATAGAAATACTAATGCCACATCCAACAACAATACAAAGAAACTTTGAGAATAGTTATTTCATTCACTTTGAAGAATGGTTATGGTTATGCCTAGACATGTGATCTATGGACAGATAATTTTTCATAAATACCCTATCTAGCTTAACGGCTCATTTTATTACGGATTGTGAGTGTAAAACCAAGCTCCTAGGGATAAACCTATGAAAGGAATTTCGAATACCAGTTAGTAACCATTTGTTTACTAAATAGGCACCAATATAAAACATATATAAATCGAAGACTTTACTCAGTGAGTTTAATTGTTTCTTAAACGATTTAACAGTTGTAGTAACAGACAGAGGAAGCAAAGCAGACTACGAAAATATCAATTGCATAAGTCACCTTCTTCATAATACAATAGAAAAATGTTTTAAAAAGTCGGAACAGATTCATGAAATCGTAACAACATCGTCCAAACTGTTTAAATTTGTTAAGAAATCTGGCTTAAATTCGACTTAATTAATCACTAAAAAGTTTAACACCCACAAAATGGAATACTGTTTTTTATACCATACTGTCTATAAAATCTAACTTTGCTGATATTCAAAAAAATAATAAGTGATAAAATCTATCTGAGAAATATAACGTTATAAAAGCGTATCATTTAGACCAATTAATAGCAGTCCTTAAACCTTTCATGGATGCCTGAAAACCTGAGGGCAGTTTCTATCCAACAATTCATTTAGTTCATCCACATGTCCGTAACTTAAAAGCCATATTTAATACCACCAAGTCTTACATATATCAGAATTTAAAAATATATATATATATATATATATATATATATATATATATATATATATACACGACACTTTAATTTCGTTAGTATACAGTAATATAACAATTTATCATAAATTAGCAATATTTTTATTTCCGCCTGCTAATTAGCTCACTCAATTTAGTTTAGAAGAACAAACAGGTGTAATAATTAAGTGCACAACTTTGTTGCTTCCTTATTTAATTGATAAACGTTTTTCTTTTAAAAAGGTTGCTTTATAATAAGAAGTTATTGATTACGTTTTAATGCTTTTTAAGTCTACTATTGCTTTTTCTACTAATATTCTGTGCAATTTTAAAGAATTCTCAATACAGCAACAAAACAAAAACAAACAAAAAATTTAGCTACAAAAACTGAGTGCTCACTATTAGAATTTCAAATAACGGGAAAAAATAACAGATGCCTAAAGAATTGTAGGTGAATATCAAAATTAGTTATTTTATGATTTGCTTTTAATGTGTCATATCATAATATTCAAAAATACCGACATGAGCTCTAAGCGTAAGGAAACCACAGAAGCTGAAAGAAAAATTATAATAAATTTATTATTCTGCAGTTAAAAGAATTATAGACAAGCTCAATAATACAAAATAAGTTAAAAATAGTACAAGATCCAGTCGTCCGAAAATTTTGAGTGAAGTAGAAAAGATGTATATTGTCCGTGATATTAAGAAAAATCCGAAGCTTAGGGCCACAGATATAACAAAATCCGTAAATTTATCATTTGGAAAAAGCGTGTCCGTCAATACTGTCCGAAATGTGTTGTTTGATAGCCGTGTTCCCTAGAAAAAACCATACATAAGTAAGACCAATGAATAAAAGGAGAGTGGACTATGCCAAAGCTCACGTAAATGAAAGTATGAAGTTCTTGAATCGTGTTATATTCACTGATGAGAGCAAATTAAATATTTATGGCGGCGATGGAAGATACAAAATATGGCGTAAAGCAAATGAAGAATTTAATGATAAAAATTTATGTCCAACATTTAAATATGGTGGTGGGTCTGTACTTATGTGGGGTTGTATGGGTGCCGGTGGTACTGGAGAATTGCATATAATTGATGATATAATGGACCACAAAAAATATATTGAAATTTTAAAGACGCATCTCCAGCCAAGCGTGCAAAAATGGGTCTACCTGCAAACTATGTATTTACCCAGGATAATGAGCACAAGCATACGGCCCACAACACGAAAATGTGGTTGATGTGTGATACTTCAAAGTGGATGGTAACACCCCATCAGTCACCGGATATAAGCCCCATTAAAAATTTATGGCATCACTTGAAGAAAAAAATTCGAGAGAGGGAAATCCGGAACAAAAATTACTTGGTTTGCGCTCTAAAGGCAGAATGGGACCGAATTCCGGCAGAAGTAGCACAAAACCTGTTAAATTCCATTCCTAGGAGATTAGAAGCAGTCATAAAAAACAAGGGATCACAAATTAAGTACTTGTTTTCTATTTGATTATTCATATTTTAAAATAAGTTATAACTGAGCACTTACTTTTTGGAGTTAAATTTATGAATTATTTTGTATTTTTCGTTATTTTAAAATATTCTTGAAATATTTTTTGTTATATTTGTTTTGTAAAATAAAACCAGCGTGGCTGCGTTGGTCCAATCGGACAAAACTTGGTATTTTTTCACTTTTTAAAAAAGATTTGGTAGTTTGCTTGGTTTGTTGCAATTTTTTACATATTTGTTAGTTTCTCCTCCTGTGGAAATTTTTTTAGTCATGGTAAATTTTTCCTCTTAAAAACACAATACATAATTTAAAAAATATAACTTTGAATTAAATTAACAACAACTTCCAATAATAATAACCACTGATACTGAATGATGTGTGCAACTTTTTACCACAGTATCACAACGAATTATAGCAAAGAATAGAGATATTGATATGGCAGTGAGTATAGAAAGTCTCACCAGATTGCCATAAATGGAGAATAAAAAAAAAAATAATTTAATTTAACGTCCTTCCGCTAAGAGAATTTCTGTTTTATTTGTTTTAAATATACTTCTAGCAGTTTTACATTGTATTCTTAATGTTGTATTCAGCAACTTGCAAATATTTTGTTTGCATTCACGACATAAACTATTAAATTCAAAAGAAAAGTACAATATTTTATGATCATTTTGTATTTTTGAATGATGTGATAGTGTTTTTTAATACAGCTGTACAGAATAATGGGAGCAGAATATATTTAGGTCGATTGGCGCAGGATAGGATTTGATTTTTGGCCCATGGTTTAGTCTGAAAAGTTTCTTGACTTTCGCGTAGATTTTATTTTGGCTATACGCGTTTCCAGTTTTTTTCATCCATAAAATTTTACCCACCCTAATATATGTACATACAAACATACTTCTGTTATTTTAAATGAAATTTTAGTTTTATGTAAATTTATATTATTATTATTATTAAAAACTAGAATTTGTTTTTATTATTACTACTTACATATGCATAACTATTCAAAAATTTCGATTTTAATTTTTAATTTCGATTTTTATTTAAGAAATGTTGTTTTAGATTATTGGTAGGCTGTGAACGGTTTTTGTAGGATTTTTGAAAATTTTTGATATGATGTCAATTTCTGGTGTGGCAACGCTGACATTTTAGAAAATAAAAATCAATCATTGTATTTCAAATAATCTTACAAAGTTTTTTTTATATATTGAAAATAAATTTCAAGACGTAAGAGAGCACTCATTTTTTGGAGTGATACATATGTGTTTATTTTAATATAATTCTTATTTTTGTTTAAAGTATTGCTTGTATAATACCTAGTATATAAGGTGCGTAATATAAAAGTTGTAGCAGAGAAAGATGATGAAATCAACAAAATAGAGGAGGTGTCAAAATTAAAATATTTTAGTTTTAAGGGGGATAAAGAGAAAACTGCTGTCAGTGCGAACGTTGGCTTATGACAGTATATAGTTATGTCATTTGGGCTCTGCATTGCACCGGCTACATTCAAATGGCTTATGGAGCACGTACTAAAGGGACTCTTTTGAAAAACTTGCCTGGTGTACCTCGATGACATAATAGTGATGGTCAGAACTTTCGATGAGCACCTCAAAAACCTGGCAGAAGTTTTGAAACTAATATCAACGGCTGGACTAAAATTAAGTATATGTAAATGAATGTGTATTGTTCCAAAAGCAAGTAAAATATTTGGGACATCTTGTTTCAGCAGATGGAATTTCCACAAACTAAAATAAAATACGATCAGTAAAGGACTGGCATCATCCACAGAATCTTCACTAATTACGTAGCTTTTTGGAACTAAGCGCATATTACAGACGCTTTGTGCCTAAATTTGCGAGCGTGGCATCAACCAAGACGTCAAAGACGTATCATTGGGTTGAGTTACAAGAAAACGCATTCCAGACACGAAAAGACATATTGTGTGCAGTACCGGTTTAGACATATCCAAACCCAGGTGAAGAATTCATACTAGACAGCGATACCAGCATATATGGTATTGTTGGTGTACTTTTACAAGTGGTCAATGAGACATAAAAAGCCGTAGGCTACCATGGTCGCACACATGCCTGAACCGAACTATAGTGTGACCGGACTGGAATGCATAAAACATTTCCGTAAGTACCAACATATATGGCCAACATTTTCTGCCAAGAACTGATCATTCCGCACTGAGATGGCTGCTGCATTTCAAGAACCCTGAAGAGCGTTTGATTGAGCGCCTCCAATTAAAGACAAACGGCCTACCCGCAATGAAATATCAGCATAAGGTCCTCGTAGAAAAGCATATTTGTCACAATTAGACAGTTTTAAGTTGATTAATGGGCTTTTATATCGCCACTAGGAAAGTGCAGATGGCAAAACTTCATCCAACCTAATAGTGGTGCCTGCCTCTAAAATGAAGGAAGTCTTAAACGAGTTCCATAAAGGAGGCAGCGAAGGGCACATTGTTATGATAAAGACTCTGGAAAAACCAAAACAACGTTTTTATTGGGTTGGATGTCAGCAAGCAGTGGCGGATTGGATAGCAAACTGTTCTCAGTGTATTGCAGTTAAATGTCCAGTAAGAAGCCGAGGTCAGCTGCAACAATCTAACTCGTGCGCACCCTTCGAACAGATAGTGATGGACGTATTAAATCCTTTTCCTTTCAGTAATGCCGGCAATCGTTATGTTCTTGTCATGATGGATTATTTCAGCAAATGGCCAGAAGTGTATATCATACCCAATCAAGAGGCGAATACGATTGAAAATGTTTTTGTGAACAATTGGGTGTGCCGATATGGGGATCCAATAGAGTTACATTTCGATTAGGGCAGAACTTTCGAGTCTTCAAAGAACTGTGTGAGATACACGGTATTAAAAAGACTAGAACGTCAAGACTGGGACGAGCACATTGCGGGATTTCTATTGGCGTACTGATTAGCTATCCATGATTCAACATGTAGATCACCTGCAAAAATTATTTTTGGAACTGAGCCTGCCATATACGCTGAAAAACTGGAATGTCTCAGTGAACTTCACGAATTTGTGCGCACATGTGTAAAAATGGTCAGCGATCGTGCAGCAAATACTAAGGGCTTTCATGATGGACAATTCTACTTTACAGCCTACAGCAGAAAAAAGTATTATTTCCTAAACTACAAACTACCTGGGATATACTTTACAGAGTAGTCCAAAAGTTAAACGATGTGGTGTACAGGATACAGAAGAACAAGAGCCCGCGATCAAAAATCTTAGTGGTACATCTAGACTTACGAGCGAGCGAGAACGAACAGACTTAAGTGGGTGGCAGTGTTATGGAAATAAACAATGCCTGAAGAAATGATACACTAATTAGTACATTAGTAGTTTTTGCTATAAACTTTATTATGACATTTATTTGCTTGTGTCAAGGGTATTGTGTGTCTGTCACTGCCCTAATTATCTATGTTATGCTATTAAGAGTGCAACCACTTGTGAATTCAACGGTGTTGCCAGTTCGAATCATTTTTGTGTATTATGATTTTATTACCTTTTGAATTTAACGTAAATAGAAATTTGTAGTAACTACAAGAATATTCGAAATTGATTATGATTTGCTATAAAAGGCAGCATATTGCGCTTAGCATTTCAGTTATAGTTTGGCAGACATAGTGGTAAGAAGTAAGAGTCGCGTATTGAGTAAACTGGTGTATTAAGCAGATATTAAATAAGTTGGAGACTGTATATTTATATTTGTGTAAAGTATTTATATTTGTGGAAATAAAAAGAGCTGTATTAAATAAAAACACCGTGTTATTTATTTTTTAAATCAATTAAAAAGAACTCAAACAGTTTAAAAAGGTTAAAAAGTAACAATATAAAAAGTTCGCTCGATGCTGTATGTTCTTCATTGATTTTTTTTAACTCTTTGCAACACTTTTCTCATGTAATTTCGGAATAACTTTAAAAACCACGTATTCAAAAAATTATCTTATTGAAGCCAATTCGACGTTTAGAAGTGAATAATAAAAATAATATGCATAAATATGTTCATCGAACTCAACATCGCATGTTTCGCTCCGATTTAATTCGTTAAGCTCAAAAGACGTTTTAACTTCTTCAAAATCAGTATCAATTTTCATTTATACAATTTTCATTGTGTCATCTTGGTTCGATTTATAGTTACTGAACGAGCCCAACTAAACCATTTTGGAGACCATAATTTATGCCAAAATATTATTAAGATCGGCGACAGAAGGGTTGTTATTATTACCTCCTTTTAAAATTAATTTTCGAATTTGTCCTGATTAAGAGATTTTAAAGTTTGTTTTAAAAGTAAAAGAAGTGAGTTTAGGGTGAGATTTATCTCACTAAAGAACTACTTTAAAAAAAGTCAACAGGTGACGCTGAAGAACTTCATTCCTTTACCTTTGCTCCACGTTAAAGTTATATGAATAATATTCGGCACGTCGGTTTACTCCACTTATTCAAGTTCTGCAGCAAATATAAACGGGATTGGACAAGTGAACATGGTACCTCCAATACAAAGTAAATATTGATTTTTGTATATCTTCAGAAGTTTATTTGGTATAATAACTTCGTAGTTAATACAAATCATCAGCCAAAAAGGAGTCGGAATCGCATGGGCATGCTTCCCATACAAACAAATATTGATTTTTATGTCTCGAGAACGGTAAAAGACTAAGTTTCTGAATTTGTTGTAAATGACTTGGCAGTCGTTACAAATCAATAGTGGACAGAATTGGATAAATGGGCGTGGTATCTCTCGCACATAGTAAGAAGTCGTTGTTTTTCATTAAGCCCTTTAATCAATAAATAATCACTCTGAGACAGTATACAAACAATTATTGTCCCTAAAGAGCTGATCACTACTGTACATATATATATAGATTCCCGGGCAAAACCGAATGGGAAAAGTTAATGTTTGCATAAATCTATGACTATCATTGTTGACTTGAACTGCAGATCGGTAAAAATTATCCGGATAGAGTGAACCGCTATTAAAGCAATCAAAAATTGTAACAACTTATTCTAGAAACTTTGTTGTTCTAATGTTGAAGTTTCTACTAAAAACTTGTGTTGCAAATTTGAATTTTTTAAAGAAATTAGGAAACATTTGTTGCCGTGGGCACTTTTTAGTTTTTTCATTTATCTCCATCTCTTACAGTTCTTTAATTACTTGAAAACTGGCATTTCCATGTGGTGTTTTTAGATCGCACTTCTTCCATCTATTTCGCAAAGACTTCAAAAAATGTAGAAAATCATACACACAAAGCATTATTTGCCCGTTAATTTCAAATTTCCAAAGATATCCCAAAATTAGAGAAGCATTTCTGTTTGTTGAGCTCTGATCACACACTAGGGTATACATTTTTATACTAATGGTTTCTGAAATTCCATTGAAAAATACATACCTGGTTCAAAATGTTACATTTTTCAAATGGCAATAGTTTGCAAACTTTTTTGCAAACTAAGTACCTGAAGAACAATTTTTTATTAGGTTTTTCACAAAAAAAAAAGAAATAGCAAACTTGCTTAACATTACATTTTCCTAATGATTTTTATTAAAACCTTTTCAAAAATAAAACACAGCAACTTTATTTGTTTTAGCAAAACATACAATTTTTGAGAACACTGGAATACTTGCTACATACATATGTACATGTGAATATGACCAAATAATGAATACTTACGAGGGCGGGTTGACATTGCAGCTACCTAGCGCTAGATGGCAGCACAAACACAAAAACTTGTTCTTTCTTAGAAATTGCGATCTGCCAAACGTCAGCTGTTAAAATTTTAGCCAAATTCATCGATTAGTTTATTTGTTGTAGTCGTTTGAAGTAAGCAACTTTTGTGTTTCTTGGAAAATGGAAAAAAGTCAATTTCGTGTAATGATTAAACACTATTATTTGAAAGGCAAAACGGCGAAAGAGACAAAAAAAAATCTTGATAAACATTAAGGCGAATCTGCTCCGTCAGATTATATGGTAAAATATTGGATTGCTGAATTTAAACGGGGCCGAACAAGCACTGCAACAATACTATCAACAGGAAGGCCAAAAGAGGTGGTTACTGAAGAAAATATCAAGAAAATCCTCGATATCGTTATTAATGATCGCCGGGTCAAAATACGTGAGATTGCTGAAATGGTAAACATATCATATGAACGTGTGTTCAACATTTTGCATGAACATATGCATATGAAAAAGCTATCGGCAAGATGGGTGCCGCGTTTGCTCAGTGTTCAACAAAAATGAGTTCGACAGATCACCACTACACACCTGAAACCAAAAATCAATCGAAGCAATGGGTGCTGGTGGAAGTGCTCTGAAGAAGGCGAAGACAGCGAAATCGGCTGGCAAGGTTATGGCCACTGTATTTTGATATGCACACGGAATATTGTTCATCGATTATCTTGAAAAGGGATCCACAATCACAGCAGAGTATTATCGTGCATTATTAGATCAATTGGTTGATCCAATCAAGGAAAAATGACCACATTTAAACAAGAAAAAAGTGCTCCTTCTTCAAGACAACGCACCGGTGTGATGCTGTGATTAGATACGATGCTAAAACTACGAGAAATCCTCTTCGAATTGGTTGATCATCCACCTTATAGTCCAGATTTAGCCCCTAGAGACTTTTTCCTGTTTCCAAACTTGAAAAAATGGCTCGCAGGAAAAAGATTCATCTCAAACGAAGAAGTGATTACCGAAACTAATGCGTATTTTGAGGAGTTCCCAAAATCGTATTATTCAGATGGTATAAAAAAGTCGGAAAATCGTCTTATTAAGTGTATTGAGCTAAATGGATACTATATTGAGAAATGAATGGTTTTTGAAAAAAAAAAATGTTTTTTTCCTACTTAGCTAGCTTCAATATCAATCCGCCCTCGTAAAATTTAATAACACTGGTCTACAGCAAAAAAAAACTTTAAATAAAACTATATGGAATATAATGATTTTGATGCGCTGAATTCAAGTCAGTTTTCAGTCAGTTTTTACCAATAGTGCAAAATAATAAAATATAGTAATAGTACTAAGAAATAAAAAAAAATATTGTAGAATTGCACGAAATTTAAAAGCATTAATAAAACCCAATAAAACATTTTGTGCTGGGTTTAAAAAAACAGGTTTCACCCTGTTTTAAGCTGTCGGTGTTTTTGATGGACTCCCATAGACAATTCATTAAAAAAAATTCAATTACATAAATAACTAAGTTCAAAGTGGAGATTTCTTAAAGTTTGAAATAGTTACGGATCAACGAAAGCTTTTTGTTACCTGACGTGTGTTTGAGATCGTTATTTTGATAGAATTCGCTGTTGTTGGCTATACCCAATTTCCTTGCACCTTGCTTTACATTTTTTTGTATAACGTTTATTTTATTTAATTTAGTGTTATATTATTTTATACAGTCACTCACAGCTTATTTGATGTAATCATGGGATTTAAGATAAATTTCAAATATCTCGAATGTTGTTACTTGCAGAAGAATGAAAACACACGTCAACAATATTGCTAAATAGTAGATTTTATTAAACAAAAAATTAACAGGAAATAATTCAATACAAAAAAAATTTAACAAAACAAAAGAAATACCTCAAATTTTTCGGCTCACAACTTAAATGATGCAAAATTATTCACTCGTTTCGTGGCATTAATCAGTGGCTTAATTTGGGCATGCCGGCCATGGAAATTTGTCTCCGTAAAACTCTTCGAATATTTTCTGGATTGGAAGCCTTAACCAAGAATTTTTCTGCTTCAACTCCCAATTTCGAAGCACTAAGAATCGTTTTTGCCTTCACTTGTCTTACGATCAACCGCCTAGCGGTATAATTAAGTCTTATTTGATTCTACTTTACACTTATTTTTTAATTCGATTTTCATTGACAAACCTTTCTATGATATGCTGTACTGTTCAAGGACTCAATGCGACAATTTCTGCAATTTTTTATTGGCTTTTTGCCCTCTGAAAATGCCGAACAACATTCTCCCGCTTTAAATTGAAGTCTGCTTTCCAATTTTAATTACTACAAAATATTCCGTCATCAAACCTCGCTTTTGAAATGCCGTTTTGTGCTTATCTACACCAAATATATGTAAAATTGGCCCATTATTTTACTTATGTATAATTGTTTTATAGAATGCATAATTTAAGCTATGAGCAAATTTTTATGTAAACATTATTTGTTTTGTTGGTATATCTTTAAGGGTATACTTTGTTGTTGTTTTTTTTTTAATAGTCATAATTAAACAAAGGCTTTTATGTGTAATGTGTATTTTTGCACTTAAATGTAATATATTTTGACATCTTGATATTGTTGCGCTTAAACCTTTTGAAAACGTTTGAGTTCGTTTAAAATGCGTTAAAATAAAATAAATACCGCTTTAATTTGCTGTTTTACATTTTTTTTTTTTATATTCCGTTATAACTTTTATACTGTTTGTCTTAAAACAAAACTTAATATTTGTTTATATAACACTTTTATTTCCGCTTTAACACAACTTTATTTATTGACAGCCAAACGACAAATAAATTCTGTTGTAGGTAAATCAATCCATTTATATACCTATTTGCTTACAGCTTGGAAGGTTCAGGAAATAGCAACCATCTCCTATTTTCATATTCGTTTATTCATATGTGACGTAAAGATGGTCGATGTGGCAGTGCTGCCAACTTGATAGGGTGAAACAAAATATACCAAAATCCCACAATACAGTGTTGTCTTTTTATTTGCGTAACAATATTTTTTCAAAAATTTCCAACTGCTTAAAATAAGCTGTGTGTGGCTGTATGTTATAAGCATTGCTGCATTGTTCTATTTTGTCAGCTTTTGTTGATAAAAATATCATTATCAAATATCATTTAATTTTCCGACTTTTAAATCGAAATGCCTATAATGCCGATTTTATTTTTTTAAATATGCCGATTTTTAATCAAAATTATCTGGCATCCCTGATATACATTATGCTCTTTTCTTTTCGTTTGATAAGCGTAAAATCTTAATTCTCTTGGTTGTGTTTCTTTTCCCTTCCCCCCGTATCTTGAAACGTAAAGAAAACATGTTTTAAGTTTTGTATAACATACACTTTCTATACATTGCATATTCCTTGGTAAGGGTCCTTCCCTGAGTGCTGGATTTAAAAGAAAAAAAACGTGCAATACTAAAAAATTCGATATTATTCGTATAGAAATACACATGCCTATAAAATAGAAAAATAAAAAATAGCGATAGAGTAGTCGGCTTCGAAATATGTAAATCCAATTTTTTTTTCTTTTGTTTAAAAAAATATATACTTTTTGTAATAATTTGTACTGCAATTTTTTAATTAATTCATTAATTTTATTTCTGTTACATTTTAAACGGCATTTCTTTTCGAAACGAAATAAAAGCTTTTCATTTATGTAACTTATTTTATTTTTTGGTTATTTAAAGCTATTCAAAGCTTTTATACAACGCGTGCGTTACTGTTGTTTAATTTAAACAAAGTTCCCACAATAGTACCAAATATCATAAGTTACCTTAATACCATGTTGACACAAAGAGGGTACGCCCTCTTATTCGGAGTTCGAGGCCGAACCCATATGGTTTGCATCATAAATGTTTGAGAGTAAACCACTTAATTTTATTTTGAATCTTGCTGTGAACCACGAAGAATTCGATATCATCTATTATTTTGATTACAAATTATGGCTGGTTTATCTGAACTGAATGTAAAAAAAAGAAACAACAAAAGAACAGATGAGCATACATATTAAGACTGCCACATTTAAATTTCTGCGACTGACGTAGTCAGCAGACACTAATGAATATAAAAACGCTGCTTGCGCCGTTCTGTCATGTAAATAAAGTCAGTTTAATATAATTTGTTGTCTGAATTGAAAAAAGTATCAAAATAAATAACTAGGTATTCCCTTAAGCTAGAAACAAAAATAGTCTTATCAATTTAAAAAACGGAATTTAGAAAAAAGAGAACGTAAAAAAGGTGTCTGATATTCTTCCACGTCAGTAGAATAGTGAGAATTAAGCCACGTCAATCACATAGTGTTTAAGTCAAATAGATCAGTACAAAAGTATATATTTATCACTTTTTGTACTTTGTTTACGAAGTAGAAGTCTTTGAATGTGGAATAGAAAATAAAAAATGTCCATACTTTCGCAAAATTTATAGATGCATTGCTATTAGCAAACACTATCCATTTTTCTTCAACTTTCTGTCTTTTTCTAACTGAAAAAGTTGTTGATGATTAATACTGATGAAAAAAGCATCCATATCAATCTCTAAAATTATACATCACAGATTGATGATCTCTACGAAATATCGAAATCTAAATTGGATGAAGCTCAGCTTTTCTAATTGGTTATCCTTCATCTTAAAACGTTTTTTAGTATTAGCATCTCCATCATAACCTACCGATTTGTTTTTCAAAATTTATTGAAACAAACCGAAATGAACTATTTAGTTATACTCGTACATATTCTTACGAAAATGAGATTGGGCACCACTGCGCTTATTACTTCGTTAAAATAAATAAACAAAAGCTGCAAGAACAACTATACATGTTGTTTATAAATAGCCAGAATCGACAACAACAAACATTAGCAGAGATAAAGTAAATAAAAATAACACAGCAACAACAAAAAACTAACAGCAAAGAAAACAAGTAACAGACAATAAACATGCAACAACAAATACTAAAAGCTGAAAGAGGTAGATGTTTACGTACGCATGGCTACTAACTAAAACGAAATTGAATGAAATGAAGAAATGGAATCTACCTGAAAGATCGAGAGGTTCGAGAGCTTTCGATGTATTGCTTACTCAGTCATATAAAAAGCACATCGATGCGAACAACAATCAGTTTAAGTAAAGTTAACTCAGTGTACGAGTCTTGTTAGTTTAAAGCGTAAAGAGAGTTTAGAGTGGTTAATCTCTGGTCGAAGAGAATTTAAGTTGTAATCAAACCTAAGTTATAACTACGATCGGGTTGGAAGATCTTTAGGTAGAAAGATCTGTCGAGTAATTGTTTTAATTAACAAGCTTGTAAATAGACAGAGTAATTAAGAATAGAAAATTTTTATTGCTTGTAAAAGGTTACAAGCAATAAATGGAATGCAATATGAACATCTTGCATCATGCACTTTTGCGAGTTATAAATTATATGAATATCAATAACATATGTTGTACTACTTTTGTACCTACTCAAGAAATGATTAATAAATTTAATTCTCATGTAATGTATTCAAAAAGAAGATAATGAAGAGTGCCTAGACAAGAAAGTATGTAGCATTTTAGATATATAACAAAACCAAGACCATATATATATACCCAAATTTATTTTATATTAACCATAAAAAGTATTTGTTATAGCTTCTAAAAAAATATAAATTATTTTATCCTGCCTGTTCGACTGATTGTTCTTTTTTTTATTAATTTTTGTTCGAGAGACTGTCAAAAAATTTTCTTGTACAGGAGAGACTTACTAAATAGAACAATCCTAGGATTTCGTTAAACTATACCTTATTGAAAAAATATGCTTCAAAACGCATTAAAATATAATATATACATACAAAATATCTTAATCTTTTATGTTTATGATTTAGACGTTCATAAAGCGAAATATTTGAAAATTAAAATTTTTAACAAAATAAAATATTTCTAATTTACAAGTGTTAACTGTATCAATTTTTTTTACAATTTTGTTTGTATTGAAATTTTTTGACATTTGCTTTAATATACACAAAAGTTATTGCCTGTTGTTCTTGTAAATTGTTTTTTTACGGACGACACTACATTTTTTAACGTGTCTTGTTATTTTATGTTTGGCAGCAGCTGGAAAGGTTGTTATCTAGGCTTTCGTTGTGCTGCCTTTAAAATAATTCTTTTAATATAAACGTGTGTATTCTACTTTTGACATTGTGCTGTCTGTTGCTTGCTATCGGGCACATTATGTCACACTTTATAAAATCAGATTTTATTTAAAGCAAGAATAACGTATCAGGACGTTTCGTAATTTTAATTTCTTTATTTATATATACATTAGGGTGGCCTTAGGTCTATCGAAGAAATTTTTTAAGTTCGAGACAAGTTACGGTCTCCCCCAAAAATGTGTGGTATTGTGTAAAAATGCGTTTTGCAAAAATTATTGACGCCGGATAAGGGGAAGTCTTGGCGCATCGCTTCTCAAGGTGACCCATGTTGCCATGATTTGTTACAAGCATTTTGATTATAAAAACTTATGTATATTTAAATTTTAAATATCGCGGCAACAAGTAAAGTGTTTATATGTACATATGTATATCCTGGTAATAGTTTAGGAGCATTGAAAATTAAAAAATTAATAAAGTTAAAAATTAATAAGTTTTACCCTTTTTTTGAATACTCTAATTTTTCTTCAAGGTTTCAAGCGATCGACAAGAACCTTTTATATTTACCATGCCGTTATCATATCTATGAAATTATTTTAAGAATTGTTTTCGATTAGAAAAATTTAATTTAATTTAATTTTCGTCCTAGTCTACTGTTTAATCAGTAAGCAGATTTAGAGACGCTTAGAATAATACTATATTGACAAAATTAATTTTATGACTAGAATTGAAAGTCAGTAAGTCAGTCAGTCATGAAGTAAAACAACCACGTGATGATTATGAAGAACTTCTTCAATTGAGTATAGTTTTTTTGGTGATACAGTTTCGCTATTTACCTTAAAAAACTTGAAGCACTTCTTCATGTTCGTTGAATGTCAAAAGCTATTTATTGTCTTATGTTATATTTATTTTGAAATTAATTTAAAATGACCCAATTGAAGTTAAACAGTATTAGAGATATTTATGTATTTGTTGTAAGGATGTACCTAAAAAAAGATACAAGCAACAGTTGAAGCAGAAGCCTCTATGCAGGATTTAAATTGCGTAAAAATTTGATTAAAAAAATATTGATGGCAAGATAAGTCATTCGTCACGAAGCAAATTAGTTAATCATTTGTGACATTCTTTGATCCAAAAGTATCATATAAGTCAAAAAAGTAGAACCTCTGGATAATCCTACTAAATTCGAGTTAAAAAATTGATCGTAACTCTTCACACTATAAGCCAATGTCTTAACAAGAATATTGAATATATTATATCGCAAAAATCACATCACTTTATAAAAGGTTTGGACTATCGGAAACTCTATCGTGATGTGAATAAATGCTCTCTTTTTGGCTACACTGTTGTTTGGTAGCTCAGCTGTTTTTGTGTAACATGTTACTGTCAAAATGTTCAAATTGGTTTAAATTATTCATTAGTGCTGTTTTACACAAATATTTAACGGGATTAGGTGCTTTTCAGATAAAAAATATTTGATAATTTCGGTAGGTAAGATTTTAGATTCAATTTTAGTTAAGTACCTGCACATAATTTGATTAAATATGATTAATTTATTCACTCAATGCAATATTAAAGAATTTTTAAAAATTTTTAAACATGTGAATTTTACCACTTATATTTTAAACGTTTCATTAGAATTGCTATTATCTTCTTTATAATATTTAAATAATAATTTAAATTTTTAAAGGAAAGCATAATATTTATTATATATATACATACATATACATATATAATTATTACGTACATAATGTATAATAGCTGTTTTCGACGTACGTTACCGCGGGTTCTCAATTCTACCAGAAAGAGTAATCATTTTATCGCACTTTACACGTATTTGTTTGGTAAACTGTCAAACTATTATACAGCTGTTTTGCATTTCTGAAAATAAAAAATAAAATTTGTTCTACGCAATGAAAAAAATTGTCTGAAAATGTAAGTGAAAATAAATTTATTAAACGAAAATAATAACAAAATATATAAATTTCAATTTAGATAAGTAGTGAAGATGTTTCCTCTAACCATATTAATTTAATGGTGCTAACGAAGTAAGTAAAGTAAAAAAATTTTATGTCACAAAAATCTAATACTTTAAAGTAACTAATGCAGTTATTGGCAATGCTTCAGCGGTTTCTATGGATGAAAGTGCATTGAAATTAATGGTTGATGAATTAATGGATTCATCAAATAAATCGGATAATGACTATGAGGAAGTTTTGCAGCTAATTGATTAGAACTCTGACGGCTGGAATTGTTTTTATTATATATTGTATGTATGTTGGGACAAACAACTTAAGTTTAATTTGCTGTTTGTTTTTATTTTTACTACAAATAATTAAATGACAAAATATGTATATTTTCTGACTTATTTTGCGCGCCTTTATTTCAAGCTGTTTTGCGCACCTGTTTTTGAGCACGTAATTTGGTTTTTCATGTTCGTGGTAGTTCTGGTAAATTTTTGTCGTTTTGTGAGAGTATTTTTTGTTTTGCTCTTAATTTACCAATCTTTACCCAGATTTATCTCAAACAAACCTAATGTTTATTGTATTTACGCCGCAATTTTAGTTTCGTAGTTATCAAGTGAACGAGTAGACAACGAACAAATACCACTTTTAATCGGGTAAAATCACAATTAAGCAACACTGATAAAAAACGATTTTAAGGGTAGGTTTTCGTAGAAGAAAAAAAAAAACAGAAGAAAAACATTGTAAGAGAAGGAAAGGTTACTTCAATTTATTATTTACCAACAATGCATAAGAGGTGCAAATAGCAGATGATAATTTTGCAATTATTGATTAAACAAATCTCGTTGAGGAAGAACTAAAAATATCAAGTAATAAGTCAAGAAAATATTGTTGAGCAACATCTGTTAAAGAAAAAGAAATTTTATTTAAGTTTGTAATAACAGAGGGTTATCGATTATATAAAAAATAAGAATGCTTCTGCCAGAGCAAAAACGTCCAGGATATATGGAACGTATTTTAGATCTTTTAAAATCGCCAATACGACCGAAGCATATACGACTATCGGCAATACTTATTTGTATAAATCAATTTGTAAGTATTATATACGAGTAAATGCTTAATTTTCAATTGGAATTTTATATATGTATATATATATATATATATAGTTGATTGCAAACATTTTACTCTTCATTGTTATATTGGCCTACATTCATATTGAGGAAGCCAATTCAAGGGCGATTGCCGATATGAAAGATCAACGTGACAATGCCTACTATAGTTTGCCGGATTTAATATTAAACCGTGTACGTTTCCAATTTGCTAATAATGTAACGATGACATCACGAGTCTTTGCCTTCACGTTGGTCTGTTGCACAGCAGTTTATTTGTTAAGTGTCATTGGCCTCTTAATAGGCATATATAAAAGTCGTGAGGAGTTCGTCT
The DNA here is from genome assembly GCA_023159175.1 of Wohlfahrtia magnifica. Classification (NCBI taxonomy): domain Eukaryota; kingdom Metazoa; phylum Arthropoda; class Insecta; order Diptera; family Sarcophagidae; genus Wohlfahrtia; species Wohlfahrtia magnifica. Next base: position 319,070 of record JAKWBJ010000134.1, read on the forward strand.
TGATTTGGTTGATATTACAGGTTATTTTCTGTATTGGCGGAATTGTTTTTACCATTTGGATGTCGGACGGAGAATTTGTTAAGCATACAGTTGGCAAATTATGTTTCTGTAAGATATCATCTTTACAATCGATTTTATTGCGATTTTGTTACAAAATCTAATAGTGTTTCTTTTTTGCGTTTGTGGCATTTAGTTTTCATGTCTGCAGCTGTTCTCATATGTGATGCAACAATGTGGTACATTATTTATTGCTTCTATCACAGTTTACACTTAATGAACAAACTACGGGAAATAGCTACTGTTGCCATACCATGCCCAGCGCCTGGAACGGTAAGAAACTACATATGTGATAATTTGATTTTCATTAAAAACTAAGTTTTTATAAATTAAGATAATATTGTTCTGAATTTGATGTTTATCTAACCATTTTTTAATCTATTTTAACTTTTGACAAGTTTGTTATTTCTTAATAAAATTGATCATGCTCTAATAATAATAAGGACTCCTCAATAGTGTGGTGAATAAAAAATGTGAAGTTACGCGTAGTCGGTTATGCTTTGTCGTATGAGCAATATTATTTTGAATTTTTATTCAATATTATTACAGCAAAACCTTGATGATTGGAATAATTGATTGTAGCAAAAAAAAAACGTTACATTTTATAAAAAAACGTTATTACATATCTCATTTTTACAAGTCATGAAAATAAGAATAAACTCTTAAAACTAGCAAAACATAAAAAAGCTGCTTTTGTAGTAAGAAATAATAGAGATAACATTACATTACAGTTTGAATGCAATTAGGATTGTAGGCTACAAAATAGAACGAATAAGCGAGGTTCGGATTATCAAGGATTTACTGTATTTTAAAAAACGACTAGTGGCGAAGTCAACAAAAACAAACGTGGCAACAGTATTGTTTCGATTAGGCACACTTTATAATTATTTCACTATGGTAATTGATTTTTTAATAACTATTATAAAAATAAAATAAATTATTATGTAATTAAGGGATATTCTACAAAATTATAAAACTATTGAAGCGTTCTTTACATTATATTTTTTATATTATTCTCATATATGTATAGAGATTACAAATGTACTATTTTAAAGAGTACATGTAGTCTCTTTTTTCTGAAATGTACTCTAATGGGCTTTTTCCTGTACCTTATATTTACTACTCTTACAAGTCTTATATATAGTTATATTGACATAATTTTACCATATCAGATTCCTTTCGAAGAAACTTAACATATACGCTTACATATACATGTAACACTAATTGTTCAGGCCGTTTTGATTACAGCCGGCATTTCACAGTTAACATCAGAGTTGAAGAATAAATAACAATGCAGCTAAGTAATACACGCTTGAAAGTGTTTTATGTAAAGATAGATAAAAAATATATATTAAAATACTGTAATAACATCCGTTTTGGTTTTTTGGCCGTTATAGCAAGATAGTAATACTATACACATAATTTTTTTAACAGAGTGTAAAATTAATTTTAAACCAGCGATGCTCATTCATATTATCCAGGTTACGAAGTTGTACGGCTGCTTATTTAGTTTCTTCGTGAATATTACAACCAGGGCTGCTAAAAGAAAACAAATTCCTACCGAAAATTGTCTTGAAATGTATCAAAACCAACTGTATCTATCTCTACCAAATTTATGTGAAATGGCGATTGACGTTTTTTGTCTCTAAAATGACGATTTTTGATATATCGATAATTGGCAGCTGTAAAAGTATTAATAACTCTTTATAGGTGAGACAACTAGCTTACTTCTTCTGATTTTTGCTTGAGCTCAATATTCATAAAGAGTAAGGCCTGGAACAGAAGAAAAGTTGTAGTAGTAGCTGAAACTGACGACGTAATTAGTAGTGTTGCAAGAAACAATGCGAACAGAATATTGAAGCTTTCTATATGGTTGCCAAATAACCTCAACAAAAATTTAGAGAATTATCCAAGAATAATATGTGAATTTTTTAACAAAATAAGCACTATTACTATTATTACATTACTATCTATTAAATTTCTAAAAGGGGAGTTAATCGATTCGGCAAAAACGTATTCCTCTGTACGTAGCTTCAAGCATGCATTAAAAGTGCGTAATTTATTATATGTACTATATAGGTACTGTAAATAAAAATTAAAAAAACACTAAAGACTTCTTTATTTTTCTTACGATTCTTTGACGTTTTTTTGAGCGATTTTTCAATACTAAAATGACGCTATTCTTTAAATTTATCGGAAAATTTACGATTTTCTGCAAATTTCATCTGGCAGCCCTGACTGTATCGCTAACCTTTATTACACTCTTAACTAAAATATCATACTGTGTTCATTGATACATATTGCTTTTATAATTCCAGTAAAACAAATTTTGTTTTATTTTCTTATCAAAAAATTAAGTAATCGTAAAAGATCACAATGTTACAAAAACAATAATAATAATAATAATAATAATAATAATAATAATAATAATAATAATAATAATAATAATAATAATAATAATAATAATAATAATAATAATAATAATAATAATAATAATAATAATAATAATAATAATAATAATAATAATAATAATAATAATAATAATAATAATAATAATAATAATAATAATAATAATAATAATAATAATAATAATAATAATAATAATAATAATAATAATAATAATAATAATAATAATAATAATAATAATAATAATAATAATAATAATAATAATAATAATAATAATAATAATAATAATAATAATAATAATAATAATAATAATAATAATAATAATAATAATAATAATAATAATAATAATAATAATAATAATAATAATAATAATAATAATAATAATAATAATAATAATAATAATAATAATAATAATAATAATAATAATAATAATAATAATAATAATAATAATAATAATAATAATAATAATAATAATAATAATAATAATAATAATAATAATAATAATAATAATAATAATAATAATAATAATAATAATAATAATAATAATAATAATAATAATAATAATAATAATAATAATAATAATAATAATAATAATAATAATAATAATAATAATAATAATAATAATAATAATAATAATAATAATAATAATAATAATAATAATAATAATAATAATAATAATAATAATAATAATAATAATAATAATAATAATAATAATAATAATAATAATAATAATAATAATAATAATAATAATAATAATAATAATAATAATAATAATAATAAATAATAATAATAATAATAATAATAATAATAATAATAATAATAATAATAATAATAATAATAATAATAATAATAATAATAATAATAATAATAATAATAATAATAATAATAATAATAATAATAATAATAATAATAATAATAATAATAATAATAATAATAATAATAATAATAATAATAATAATAATAATAATAATAATAATAATAATAATAATAATAATAATAATAATAATAATAATAATAATAATAATAATAATAATAATAATAATAATAATAATAATAATAATAATAATAATAATAATAATAATAATAATAATAATAATAATAATAATAATAATAATAATAATAATAATAATAATAATAATAATAATAATAATAATAATAATAATAATAATAATAATAATAATAATAATAATAATAATAATAATAATAATAATAATAATAATAATAATAATAATAATAATAATAATAATAATAATAATAATAATAATAATAATAATAATAATAATAATAATAATAATAATAATAATAATAATAATAATAATAATAATAATAATAATAATAATAATAATAATAATAATAATAATAATAATAATAATAATAATAATAATAATAATAATAATAATAATAATAATAATAATAATAATAATAATAATAATAATAATAATAATAATAATAATAATAATAATAATAATAATAATAATAATAATAATAATAATAATAATAATAATAATAATAATAATAATAATAATAATAATAATAATAATAATAATAATAATAATAATAATAATAATAATAATAATAATAATAATAATAATAATAATAATAATAATAATAATAATAATAATAATAATAATAATAATAATAATAATAATAATAATAATAATAATAATAATAATAATAATAATAATAATAATAATAATAATAATAATAATAATAATAATAATAATAATAATAATAATAATAATAATAATAATAATAATAATAATAATAATAATAATAATAAATAATAATAATAATAATAATAATAATAATAATAATAATAATAATAATAATAATAATAATAATAATAATAATAATAATAATAATAATAATAATAATAATAATAATAATAATAATAATAATAATAATAATAATAATAATAATAATAATAATAATAATAATAATAATAATAATAATAATAATAATAATAATAATAATAATAATAATAATAATAATAATAATAATAATAATAATAATAATAATAATAATAATAATAATAATAATAATAATAATAATAATAATAATAATAATAATAATAATAATAATAATAATAATAATAATAATAATAATAATAATAATAATAATAATAATAATAATAATAATAATAATAATAATAATAATAATAATAATAATAATAATAATAATAATAATAATAATAATAATAATAATAATAATAATAATAATAATAATAATAATAATAATAATAATAATAATAATAATAATAATAATAATAATAATAATAATAATAATAATAATAATAATAATAATAATAATAATAATAATAATAATAATAATAATAATAATAATAATAATAATAATAATAATAATAATAATAATAATAATAATAATAATAATAATAATAATAATAATAATAATAATAATAATAATAATAATAATAATAATAATAATAATAATAATAATAATAATAATAATAATAATAATAATAATAATAATAATAATAATAATAATAATAATAATAATAATAATAATAATAATAATAATAATAATAATAATAATAATAATAATAATAATAATAATAATAATAATAATAATAATAATAATAATAATAATAATAATAATAATAATAATAATAATAATAATAATAATAATAATAATAATAATAATAATAATAATAATAATAATAATAATAATAATAATAATAATAATAATAATAATAATAATAATAATAATAATAATAATAATAATAATAATAATAATAATAATAATAATAATAATAATAATAATAATAATAATAATAATAATAATAATAATAATAATAATAATAATAATAATAATAATAATAATAATAATAATAATAATAATAATAATAATAATAATAATAATAATAATAATAATAATAATAATAATAATAATAATAATAATAATAATAATAATAATAATAATAATAATAATAATAATAATAATAATAATAATAATAATAATAATAATAATAATAATAATAATAATAATAATAATAATAATAATAATAATAATAATAATAATAATAATAATAATAATAATAATAATAATAATAATAATAATAATAATAATAATAATAATAATAATAATAATAATAATAATAATAATAATAATAATAATAATAATAATAATAATAATAATAATAATAATAATAATAATAATAATAATAATAATAATAATAATAATAATAATAATAATAATAATAATAATAATAATAATAATAATAATAATAATAATAATAATAATAATAATAATAATAATAATAATAATAATAATAATAATAATAATAATAATAATAATAATAATAATAATAATAATAATAATAATAATAATAATAATAATAATAATAATAATAATAATAATAATAATAATAATAATAATAATAATAATAATAATAATAATAATAATAATAATAATAATAATAATAATAATAATAATAATAATAATAATAATAATAATAATAATAATAATAATAATAATAATAATAATAATAATTATAATTATAATTATAATTATAATAATAATAATAATAATAATAATTATTATTTCATTCAGTAGTTTATTTTCTTCCATCGGAGTAGGAGTGTAGCGCATTTTTGTGTTTTATAATTTCAAAAGTTTTAAAAGATATTTCGAAGAGAGCTAAAATTGTGTTTCATAATAAGCTAGTGTTGATAATAAGCTAAATAAATTTATGCATGTTTCTTCTTTGTATGAATAGCTATGCAAGGGGTGTTTTTTTAGAGGTATAGAACTTTAAGTTACAATAAAACAACGATGGATTAATCGATTGACATGAATTTTATTTATCCGAAAGATAATCTTGTGGCATTACATTTTAAGTATGATTTCTGGCATATGACTGCTACGGCTGGCGCGGATGTAGTCCAATCTGGACGTCCAATTTTCGATGACTTTTTCCAACTTTTGTGGCCGTATATCGGCAATAACGCGGCGAATGTTGGCGTCCAAATGGTCAAGCGTTTGTGGCTTTACCGCATAGACCAATGACTTTACATAGCCCCACAGAAAGTAGTCTAGCGGTGTTAAATCACAAGATCTTGGAGGCCAATTCACAGGTCCAAAACGTGAAACTAGGCGGTCACCAAACGTGTCTTTCAATAAATCTATTGTGGCACGAGCTGCGTGACATGTTGCGCTGTCGTGTCGAAACCACATCTCCTGGACATCATGGTTATTCAAATCAGGAATGAAAAAGTTAGTAATCATGGCTTTATACCGATCACCATTGACTGTAACGTTCTGGCCACCATCGTTTTTGAAAAAGTACGGACCAGCTCATAAAGCGCAACAAACAGTCTGTTTTTCTGGATGCAACGGTGTTTCCACAAACACTTGAGGATTACCTTACTCCAAATGCGGCAGTTTTGTTTGTTGACGTAGCCATTCAACCAGAAGTGCGCTTCATCGCTAAACAAAATTCGCTTATGAAAATTGAAAAATTTAAAATTGAAAAAAAATTCACTTATGAAAAATGAAAACTGCACTATTTGCAAGTATTGTTCAGGCGTGAGTCTATTCATGATGAATTGCCAAGCCAAAATGAGAATATATCACTTGACAGCTGTTAAATCGGTCGCCATCTTGAAAAGTAAGGCCTACTATACTTCTATAAAAAAACACGCTTTATTTCTTTACAGCATTTGAATTTCAGTCCATTCTCTCATTTCAAGGGTCCAACCATAAAATGCTCTTGCTTACTTAAGCTATTGTTAAAAACTCAACTAAAAATCTGTCAAACATTTAATCAACTTTTTAGTGGCTAGAGTTCGCAATAATAGATTGTTCTATTAGCGAAAAATTTTCGAAACAAACTTCTTTGTTTTTGCCGAACAAAGTAGTTGTTAATATTTTCTAGATAACCAAGTGACTTAATGACTAATTAGTGCAATAAAATAATTAAAACCCTTATGGATGTATATATGAAACCATCTGATGCAACTTTGTCTTTTATAGTGGCTTATATTGAAAACTTTTTGAGGTGAAGAAAAGCTGAGTTCATTCGAGCTTAGAGTTTGATATTTCATTTGATGATCTTTGGTGTAGGAAAATTGTTTTCTATTAAAAATATTGATATGGATGTTTTTTCACAAATATTAGTCATCAAAATTTGTTATCGAATTATATATTTTTTATTCCACATTCAAACGCTTCCATAGACCGAAATTTAAGACAAATTACAAAGAATTATAGACAGACTACAAGAAGCAATAAATATATTTAATTTGTTTATATAAATGTATATACTGTTCATAGAAATATGTACAAGATCACCATCCAAATATGGATTTTGTTTTTTAAATAAGGTATACTGTTTTTTTTATTGAATGTACTGAATTCTACTACTTTTCAATACTTGGTAGTAGTGAATATTTTTCATTCCATACACTTAACGTTTTTTTTTTATTAAAATTTTTAGCAAATTTTATATGTATAAAAAGTTTTTCTTTAAATAGGCATTAAAAAATGTTTTAAACACAAAAACCAAACAAATATAAACTTAACTTGAAATTAAGCGTGACAATAAATGTATTTAAAATAAATATTTAATAATTCAGTATTAAATAACATTTATAAAATATATTACACATGGCTGTGTTCTTATGAAACATTGTATATTAAGATAGAGTTGTATGTAAGCCGTTAAAATTTATATTTTCCATATCAATTAAATGAAAAAATACAACTCTAAAAGTATTGAGTTTTTACTTTTAAGTATTAAGTACCTAAAAATAAATAAAAACACTCGTTCCAATACTCAAAACTTTGCCAGCACTAGTACTGATTCGTTTGCTTTAAAATTTGGCAACTCATAGTGAGGTTGCAGAAATTAGTAATAACTAAGAAAACCAGAAATGCGCTCTTAAAAAGTGTTTTATAAAAATTTAAAAACATGCCAAAAAATAAAAAGTTGTCCTTTGTTAATAGAATAATGTTTACTTAACAATTCGATATCTTATAAATTTATAAACATATAAAAATAATACAAAAAACAATACAACAGAATAAAAAATAATAATTGTATTTCAATTTCTAAGGAGATCCGTATACAGAACTTTAAATTTTCAGTATTTGTATTTACTTTTTTAGTTCATAATATATTGCCATTTTGTTGTATTGAGACCCCGCATTATTTAATGTGTTAAGAACTTCTAAGATCTTTTCATAATCGTAAGCGTTGTAATTGATGGCCACAAGCCAAGTCTGGATACATTTCTTTAAAAATTTCTACTCTACTTGAAGCTTTCGAAAAAACTCTTCACATTTTGACTTTATTTACATTTTCGTATTGATCTCTAATACGTTCGCATAAGCGATACAGTCTTTGAGCAACGTATATAACATGTGTCTGTTTAAGGTAAAACACCTTTATGACCTTGGCAGCTTTTACCGTATAAGATGCAGCGACAGTCACAAATAGCAAAATACATTTTTAGTTAAATTTGCGTCCAATATCTTTAACGAATCGTCAAATAGTAGTAAAATCGTGAAGTGATTGATTTTATCAAATCAACTGTGTTAAATAAAAATTTTTGGCTAGATGGTTCCTTGTCTCAATGTAGAACGCCTACATTTGTGAAACTTTTTTCCACCGTCATCAACTGTTTCATCTACTGAAATCTACACAGATTGGTCTTTTATGTAATCTAATCTAATCTTTTGAACGTTAAACGCCTTCTGATCGCAGTCTAAAGCTTGTATATTCTTTCAAAAATCGTTTAAGACCACAGTAAGCGGAGATAAACTTAATTGAGATATAAAGAGTGGACAAAAATGTGTTTTTAATTCAATTTACTTTTTAACCTCAAATTTGCCCACCCTTTACATAGATGGCACAATAAATTTCAATTGACAGATAATTCAAAAATGTCATGAATTAAATACTTCTAAAATTGCAGTTAATAAAAACAATTTTCTTTGAAATTTCAAGCAAATAGCTCGTGCTAAATTAAATAAAATTGCAGTTTTGCCACCGACAGCTTAATGAATTGCACACAACTGGCATTAATATTACATATATGATGAAAAATTACGCACAAAATTCTGTTTTTATGAATATTATATGTACATATGTAATACAGTGACTCCAACGCTCGGATACAAGTTTTTCTCATAGAGAAGTTCTCAAAACATAAAAAATATAATCAATATAAATTTTTCGAGGTCTTATTTATACATAAAATATGAAGCTTTATGAGTAATAAGCATTTTATATAATAATAACTGTAAGTTTCATCAGAAACATAACAATAACTTAAGTTTTTAAGCTCAAAGCATAATCGGATAAAGCAAAGTATGTATGAATACCTAAAAATCAATAATCAAACTACTAGTAATAGTTTACATACATACTTGTATACATACTTTGTAATTAATTTTGAATTAGAATTGATTTTAAAAATTTTTTGGCATACTTCAGGCTATATGAAGTTCAATATTTTTCATAATGTCGCCTTAATCTGAACTTCGGTGTTAAACATATATTAATAAACTCTCATAGCCAATTCCTTCAAAAGAAGTACAATTACATTAGAGCCCTGTGCAGGTATTTCTGTAAGTTTTCGTCAGGTACGGATTAATCAAACCTTTGCATTACCTGATTTTTACGTGAGATCGTTCTCTGCACTTTGCTTCATGTTTTCTTTTCGAATGTGAATTGTCATCACCAGCATTCAAGAAACAGTCCTAAACCATCCTCCATGCTTAACAGTAGTTTTTGTTTTTTTATTATTAAATTCGGTTTGATTTCCGACTCTGGAAATTTCGTATGTCAAATTCCAAAAATTCAAAATAAAGCGATTAAAGAAAACGGTAGAACAAGTAGTTAAATTACACATGAAACTAATTTCACACGAACTACACACACAATGAAAAATTACACACAATATGTGTAATCACACAACAAGTTGGCAACTCTGTAAAATTGTGTAAGAACGGAATCAGATATTTTTAGAAATATCGTGTAAAAACAAAAGTGGGCGTATACAAAAAAAAATATTTTTCAAATATACAAATACTGTTATCTATTTAGGGTGTACGAATACTTATGTCCCTAGCTGTATGTTTTCATTTAATATGTATTTAATAAAATTTCTGGTATATGTATGTGTTTTACATTCATCACTCTACAAGAACAGTGAGTCATTTGACTGTCATTGTTGATGGAATTATCTATCTATGTTTAGAACAAAGTTTCTATCATGTTATTAAGAAAACATTTGTGAACATGTGATTTTCCTTCTTTATCTAACTTGTGAATTCTGTAGAATATAGGACATGTGTATATCTAAACTGCTCACTCTACTGCTCTACTCGAAGATAATTTAAATATTTGTCACAGTTGTCTAATCAAATTTTTTGTATAAGCCCGTCAAAGCTTATAAACTTTTTGTAATAAAAAACGATTTATTATTTTTATACTTATAATTTAGTAAACTAAAAAATGTATTTATTAAATTAAATATAATAAATTAAATATTATGTATGTACTAAAAATGTTCTTATTTGTATGGCAAAATTTAAAATTTTAAATTAAAATTTAAATTAAAATTTTAAATTAAAATTTTAAAATTAAATTAAATTAAAATTTTAAATTTAAAATTTAAAAAAAAAAACAAAATTTAATTTTAAATTTCAGTTCATCAGGCAGATTTTTATTCCTTTATATTAAAAAAAATTAATAAGTATAATTTGGAGCGAATCCGATAACGTTTAGTGGACTCGAAATCGACTTTAATATACCTCATACAAATTAATAGATTAAAATTAATATATTGTTTTAATAATACTATTTTCTATTGATTCGAGTTAATAAAAATAAAATTGGAAAAGGTAATTATTTTTGTGATCCTTATTTCTTAAATTATGGATTTAATATTCTTTCCGATTTTTTATACGAAGAATATTTCTGTCGATAAGCCTTAACAACCTGAAGCAACAATTCTGTTAAAGTCTTGAATAAATTTAACTCCTCTCCTCTCTCAGTATCATTAACAACAAATAAGTCCTTACAGAATGTCCAATCTTCCTCAAATTCAACTGATGTTTCCCAAGTTGAAGGCTCAAACTCTAATAATTACACAAAGAAACTAAACCGACGGAAGTAATACATACTTAGTTTTTTTCTGAAACAAAATACATACTTAGTTTTTTCTGAAACAAAATCACATAAGGTATATTCTCGAAAGTCTGTTAAATTTGTTAAGTTTCGGCCATTTTTTAAATTTCAGTTGGTGTTTTTCAATAATATTACGTTTTTCTTCAAAACTTCTATTTGAATCGAAAAAGGATAGAGCTTCTGTTTCCTCAGAAATATACCAAAAATGATTGTTCAATTTATTAAGAATTACTTCTGCGATTTCTGGATTAGTTTCGAAATACTTTATAGCATCTTGAATAAAAGTTAAATCTTGAAGGGGTGCGTCAATGGCATTAGTACATCTCGAATCAGATTTTAACGCAAAGTTTCACTAGAAAAAAGCATCCATTTGATTCACATTTCGTAAGTGAGAATTGTGCATTGCTAGTTGTACCAGGCGTTCGAAAATTATAATGCTCTTACCTAAAAAAGATTAAGGCCAACTGAAATAATTCTTTATAGTCTTCTCGATTTTTAGATTTTCAGTTGTTCATAACAAAACTTTATACAGTTTTCACGTTCAGCTGGACTTATTTGTAATAAAACAGTTGCATCTTCATTAACACTTCTAAGCAAGGGTATTTTCCAGTGTTTTGTTTCATCGTTATTATCATCTTATCAACACTGCTTTAAAAAAGGCTACTCATCGACGACTAATGTGCTTCAGTTAACATCCATGTTTAATGATGCATTCGCTCAAATGAAGCAAACTGACATAATTTATACAGATTTAAGCAAAGCATTTGATAAAGTGAATCATAGACTTCTTTTAACTAAATTGGATTTATTGGGAGTGACTCAGAGAAGTTTAAACTTGCTAAGGTCATATTTGACAGGTAGAAAGCAAACAGTTCGGGTGAATGATAGCATATCCGAATACATATATGTTTTATCTGATGTATTCTAAAAATGCCAAAATTTTTCTCTCTTTTAACCATTTTATTGAGCATATATATAATCTTCAGAGTGACCTCAACAACTTCTTATTATGGTGCAAATATAACTTGATGGAGCTAAATATAAAAAATTTTAATGCATGCGGTTCTAAATATGTAATTTTATTCGTGTAAACTACTCCTTTGAAGGTCATCAATTGGAGTTGGTTGACACATGTATTGATCTTGGCATCTAATTGACGGAAAACTGAGTTTTAACAACCATATTACTATGACTTAACAAGGTTAGAGGTGTTCTTAGCTTTATTAAACGATGGGGAAAGAAGTTTTCTGATCCATACATTACGCAGCAGCTATATGTTTCTCTTGTCAGGCCGATTCTCGAGTATGGATCAATCGTATGGGATTCTCACTACAACGTTTATAGCGACCAGATTGAATCTGTGCAAAAACAATTCTTGTGGTTCTGTCTGTGTGGCCTTGGATTGATATACCTTTATAAACCAGTGGACTGGTTTTAATAAAACTGCCTACACTTAAGAGTCGTCGTACTATGCGAAATATATCTTTTATGATAAACTTGATCAATGGAAATATTTGCAGTGAATTTCTTTTAAAATCTGTAAAATTTAATATTCCTAGTTGTAATTCTCGCCATTATAATCCTATTTATATTCAATCATGCAGACCTAATTAAGCTATTGCTGATGCTTTATGTAGATTGTGTCGTCAATACAATTATTTATTAGAGTTTGTTGATTTTTTTTTAAATTTATTTTATAAAACGTAATATTATTGTTTTTCTCAACACAAGTGTTATTATTTTTGTTATCAATTGTATATGTATGTTAAAATTTACCTATTTGTACTCTTATTTATTTGTATGTGCATTAGGCTGTCCCGTCCTTGAATGACAAAAATATTTTTTTGAGCTACACTTTCGCAAGAGGTATCAAAATTTGCGTAATTTTACACAGATTACGGTAAAAGTAATAAAAATCGAATTACATGCCATTTTGAGGGCTGTACTTTTAAAAACGTTTTTACAAACCTAAACCCTATGCTTAAAATAAAAAAACGAGATACAAATTTATTTTATTAATATATTTTATACTTGCAACTATTGTACAAGAAAATAAAACTTATAATAAATGACCAAAATTAAAAACTTAAACATATTTTTTTGACCAAAATTTGGCATTTCTGCTCGTGATTTCGACTTGGTTCTAATAAGGCCATCTCTAGAAGCAGCGCTAGTTACACGTTGAGAGGCTTCTGTTACCAATTTAACACATCTTTCGACAGCTTGTGTGTGACAAGGAAAGTCATCAATTTCCAAACTGTTATTTTTTGCGTCGATTTCAAGGTCCTCATTGGAAATATGCCGAAGAACTGGCGGTGCTGTAACCCTACACGCGTGCCATATAATAATTTCGGTGTAATCTCCAGCAGAGAAGTTAATTTTTGGTGGTTTAAATATTCTGTATTTAGTGCTACTTTCAACTTCTTAGCTTCGATTATTCTTTGCAGTGCCATCTCCCGAATATGGTCTCTATCATCAAACAGCATACTGACAAGTCGATTTTCTGGGTGAGCAAAAAAAGCATTTCTTTCGATAACAGAATCCACAACTGATCTGATATTTTCGGGTAAAAAACGAGAGTACATAATCAGATGAAAAATATGTTTGGTTCCTTCTTTAAAAGACGGTTTTTGTTTGATTAGGAACCAAATCCGAGCATATACTTTAACAACGTAATTGACAAGTAGTTGCAAATTTTCTGATGGATTAAGGGTACTTACGTAAACTCTGAGTAGACAATTAGCAAATGTAAGCCATCTCGAGTGCGCAATTTTTCCAGGTTTACGGTTTGCCAGCTCAGGACTACAATAACCAGTTTGTACAGCTTTCCATAACTCATAAAGAAATTTTTGATCCGTACATAGTTGATCGACCACATTTTTCGGCAAGTCAGACAAATTACCAGCCACCGCACAAAAAGACACCGTTGATTTATTATCACAAGTAGCTAATTGTTTTCCAATATGTCCGCTATATTCTCTAGGTCCCGAAGTGCAACCATCTAAAGTTAAGAATAAATGATGAAAGGGTAACTCATTGGCATGGAGCATACAAACACATCACTTTACAAATATTGAATAACGTCACCCTTCCATCCGGTATTAGTTGCAGTTCCGTCACATCCAATGCAAATCACGTCATCTAAATTCCAACCTTCATCTTCCAATAAAGTTGTGATCGAAATTAAAATGCCTCTAGCAGTGCCACGACTTGGCGTTGTGTGACCCAAATGAACTAATGCAGGTTCTGCTTAAATTGAGATGTGTTCTTCTAAAATTTCTCTGCTATAGCAACGATCTCCTATTTTCTCACTTATCAGAGTCTTGTCTATTCGTCCATCAAAATAAATGGTTTTAATAACAATATCTCCAATCTCTTTTGAATTTTCTTTGCGGACTTTAGATACTGCTCTGTGTATTTTGTTACGATCAATTATCAGAGTTAAATTTTCGGTAGAAATTAAGCCGAAGTCAGTCAAAACCGCAGAAGCAACAGCAGCAGCAGAACGTGTCGATAAACCGTATCTATCACAGACCTTACCATCTGTTGGCAACAGCAATGTATTTCGATTCGTCGTTGAAGTCGAAGGTGTATCTGTCGAAAGTGTGTTAGTGGCAGATGCCTCCGTTATCGGATACGTTTCTTGGGAAGATTCACACAGTGAAACTTCATCACAATTTTCTGAGATAGAATCTGTTTCTTGAGTAGAACGCTCTTTTTTTGCTGCCCTTATGGAATGTTCAGTTTGTTTCTGCTTTCGTTTTATTAATCGAGCTGTTTCTTTTGCATCAACTCCAGATATAACCATTTTTCTGTAATTCCCTTGATCCAACAAAAAACACTTTGACTGATTGGAACTTTCTTAGATTTAAAACAAGAACAAAATTCAAATGAAGTGCATTTGCAAGCAGCAACGAGATTTGAGTAACTGAATAACTCGTTCCTTCGTTACGATTGGAATCGAAGCTTTGGTCCAAATATTGTCAAACTCTTAAAAAACAATCGCGTATATATCTGAATTTGATGGATCTTTTCCATTATACTTTAACTTCATGTTATACTTGATAAATAAAATATATTTAAGGACGTCTCTTATAGTTGGTAGCTGCCAATCTTCAAGTTCCTTATATGGGCCCAATATAACACAAGTTGTCGCACTACGCCTCGAACTCATTTTTTTAAAATCACAAACGCTCTTAAGACTGTAACTATCGCAACTGCCTTATGTATTATAAATTACTTTAGTTTTTTTTAGCTTTCTTTTTGGGAAAAACCACATTTACGTATTTTGGTCCCGGAAAAAATTTTTTTTTTTTAAACTTTTTTTTATAAAAAATTTGTTATAAACTGTCTATATTATAAACCAAATCCACTGTGTTCAGCAAATTCGTAGTCGCCTGTGAATTGTTGTTGTTATACATAGTCATGGCATATTTAGTTAAGGTGTAGAAATTAAGGATAGCGAAAAATATAATTATGAAAATAACTACCTTTCAAAATTTTGAAGATTGGTAGAACCCTGAAGATATAGTTTAATCTTATTTTTAAAATCATTTTGGTAATCTACGATCAATTACGCAAATTTCAGGTCACGCTTAATGGCGACCAAATCTTGGGGGATTATATTCCTTTTCGGGCACTCTATTTTTATTAAATGAAATCTTATTCTCGCGTTGAATCTTCTGAATATTCTCTTTCACCCTTTCTCTTATGGCATCGCGTTCTTCGTTTAATTCTTCTATTGCTTCCTTTTCTAAAAGCCGTCTAATATTTACTAATTCTTATCTTCAAAGCAGTCAGAACGTAAATGGTAGGCTTCTAGGTGGTGTGCTTTTAATTGCCTTTTGAACCTTGTGAACATGTCTATAACAGTGCTGTGAAATTTTAAGCATTACTTTGTCAGCATGTGGACTACTTGGCCGTTTCCCCGCGGTATTCCTGTGGGGATTACTAAGTGTTGTATCCTTTCCTCAGTGCAATAGTTTTCAAAACCTAATCCAAAATCCAAATGTGCAAACAATAGCGTTGAAGTGAAATACTATATGTATGATATTTATTCTCACTTAGCCACTGAAAAAAATAGTAAAAACAACGAAGCTTTATTGATTTGATTGCTTGCCAAAGCTTATCCTGAATATGTTCCACCGATCTCAAGTTTTTTAGCACAAAATCCATATGTTACCAGAAGGATGGGAAAGGTCATAGCATACTCACAACAAAAGGCCAAAGTTTGCCAAAAATCCCGTTTTAAAAGTGATAAACTCAATAAGAACCTGGATAATAAACGTTAAAAGAAATCATCTTTATTTTCTTACTTCAAGAAAAAGTAACCAAAATGGAAAAAAGAAAAAGAAAACAATTTTCGTTAAAAATAACCAAAACGGCAACACTGCATGGGAGTAAAAATTAAGAAAGCAAGCGTCAAAGGCTGGTTTTAATATTAGAACCAGGCCTGCCATATTTGCCGATTTATCGGCACTTTGCCGATTTTTTGCCTTAAAATTAATAAATTTTGCCGATTTTTGCTCCAAAAGTGCAAATTTTTGAGCAAATCTAAAAACACTGCAACTTTATTTGCTTTAGTAAAATTTACAATTTTTGAGAACACTGAAATACTTGCTACATATGTATGTATATAGCCAAATATTTTTCACTCAATGCATAATCGGACACAGTAACGTTAGAATACTTAAAATACAATAATCGGCCAATTAGTAACAATTTTCATATCCTTTGTAATCTAGAACAAACAGAAAGCTTTTTAGAATTTATTTTGAAGAATGATTCAGCAATGCATATTGCCGAGATGGAACAGCTCCGTGTTGTTGTTGATAACCAAACTTAATCTATATTACACATCAATTCTTCTTTTTGTTCCTTTTTTGTATTGGTAGTAGTTTTTTTAATAATATAAGGTCCGCCAAATAAATTTCTTTTTTGAAAATGCTATAAAAAAAAACTACTGAATATTTTCTCAAATTTATTTTTTATTTGAAAGTACAATCCTTCCGGTTAATAATGAAAAATAATTTCATTCAAATGGCTGCCTCGGCTGGCCATGCAGTAACCTACACGATCGGTTCAATTTTTAAGCACATTATCGATTGTGTGCAGCTGTATTTCACCAATGGCTGCGCGAATATTTTCCTTTAAAGCGTCAATTGTCTCTGGCTTGTTGGCGTAACACTTATCTTTAACGGCACTCCACAAATAATAGTCCAACGGTGTCAACCGCAGCTACGAGGTGGCCAAACGACATCAGCTCTGCGGTCGATAATGCGATCTTCAAAAATATGGCGCAAAACATCGAGTGTAGTGTCGGCTGTGTGGTAGTGCCGTTCTGTTGAAACCAAATGTTGTTAATATCCTCCTCTTCAATTTTTGTAAACAAAAATTCGTTCAACATGGCCCGATAACGATCGCCATTGACTGTAACGGCCACTCCTTGCTCATTTTCGCAGAAAAATGGCCCAATTATGCCTCTGGATCAAAATCCACACCAAACAGTGACTCGTCTTGGGTGTATCGGCTTTTCAACGTATGCGTGCGGGTTCCTGTGCCCCAAATACGACAATTTTGCTTTTTTATATACCCGCCAAGATCAAAATGAGCTTCATCTGAAAAGATGATTTTTTGTGGCAAAATCAGCATCTTCTGTAAGTCGATCGCAGGTCCAGATTCCCAGCGTTGTTCAAGCGTATACACAACCATATTCGTTCAGCGAAAGGATAAAACTAATTATCTGTTAAATCAGACATAAGCTAAGTGTTACCATTCACTAAATAAGCACTAGCTGAAAAAAAACGTTAGATGGCAGACCCTATACATATTTTTTGTTTATAACTAATTTTATTATAATCTCCTCTCTGCGATATATAGATAACATATAATGCTTTCCTCGTGCGTTACAATCTTTTACATAATAATTAATGAATACTCTAAATGATAATATAATGCGTTCTAGAGATGAGATGAGTAGAATGATAAAAATACTGTCAAATCAGAGAAGTGGTATTAGGATTTGTTACGTCAATGCGCATAGTTTGAGACCTAAGATTGAAGAATTTAAATTTATTTTCGAGAATTCCGGTCTTGATGTGGTGTGTGTTTCGAAAACATGGTTTAGACCTGAGTTCACTGATTCGTCTATTCTTTTGGAAGGATACAAAGTTAGAAGAGTCAATAGAAATGGGTATTAAAGTTATCTGTAAGTCTGTGGTCATAGCTGCTGACACTGATGAAGCTGGATGTCTGATGGAATATTTATTTATTGAAATAAGTTGGGAAGGAAGAAAATTACTTGTGGGTAGTATTTAAAGACCTAACAATTGTGTTAGGGAAATCTAAAAAAAAAAATTCGGGACACCCTAATGTACATATGTATGAATTGTGTTAATGGTCAGTAAGGATTTATCCATTGACTTAATAAATAAATAAATAATTCTTTGTTAAGACTTGGCCGTGATTTGGAAAATCTTTCAAATATTGAAATTTCTGGAGCAGGTGTAGAATATAAGTTTTTTTAAAGCCGCGGCGCATTATTATTATTTTATACTCATGATGGCGGCAAGTTAGATTGATCAGAATACGTCCTATTTTTTTGCCAAGAGGAAAGTGGCGCCTTTGTTGATACCAGTATTTGTATACGTTGTGTCATATGACAAGCCGCTTAGTTGGTCCACAATATTCCATATAACTAATCTTTTATACATTGCACACCTAATATTTTTGCCAGTTGAAGATTCTACTTTTGGTGCTCCAAGAAACTTCGATGTGCCATTGTAACTCACCAAAATTGCAATCTATTAAACTTTTATGGGTCCGATCAAATCTTTCATGAACTTCTTATCAAAATGAACTAGAACCGAACCAAATTTGCTAACTTATAAATGATAAAAGAATTGTAACCAAATTTAATACTACCTTTAGTTAAAAATAAAAAAACTTACATCCGTAAAACTAGCTGAAATTTCTTTTATAAGGTTTTCTTGGCGCAAACGATTAATAGTTGAACAGTTAATGACAAGTTCTTCTATACGGTGTCTTAATGCTTCATTGTCAAGTGCTGCTAGTTGTAATAAAACTTTTGCGACTTCGTTTTTGATGTAAAATAGAGTTTGAACCTAAGTTTTTTTTTTTTTTGATAGTCATGTTGTTAATTGGAAACCCGATAACATTATCTTCATCAGTCCACCCCATAAGTTAACAAACTTCTATAGAAAATCGAAAACTAAATATTTAAAACTTCAATTTATTCATAAACAAAACTTGGTTTTACGTGCAGCTTCTTTATTTTTTCATGCCTGTGCTTTTTTTTACTCGATTCGATAAAGCCATATCGACAACAGCCATGCGACCAGGACGTCCTTTTCGTCTTTGCATTTTTAGAAACAGCATATCTTCTAAAATCAGAATTTTGTCTAGTGCATCGACGGTAGCAATATCAAATAACTCGTCCAGATTTTCAAGAAATGTTTCAGCATTTTGCTTTTGAGCATTTGACCTTTTCGCAGGAACGGTTTTTTGACTATTTTTCATATAATTTTCCACTTTTCATATAATTTTAATAATTTGCCAACAATTATCCTTTGCTCGAATCGGTATACGTGCTTGATGCCAAAATATTTGAACGGAATCAATTGCCTATTCCGCGCTTTGCTTTGTTAAAAGCTTTACAAAACGAATATTGTAAAATATGACTTGCAAGACCAGAATCATTGCCGAATAATTCAATTGTGTTTAAATTTTCGTTGGCTTTACGTGTTTTAACGATTTGAGTGTTTGATGCTTCTTCCGTAGTCGATTTCGATGATATTTTTGACATCTTAATCTTAATTTTTATATAACTTTAAAAAACTTGAATGACAAGTTATTTAATTACACTGTTAATAACACACTTTACATAGATCAATACTTACATAACAAAATAAAACTTCAATTAAATCACGGTTTTTACAACAATGGTATTTGGTGCTATAGCGACAATGTTTGCAGGTGTCTAGTTATCAGCAGCGCCCGCCGCTGAGGAATATATAGTTTGCAAAAATGTTCCGTTATCAGCAGCGACTATCGTTTACGAATATACAAAGAATAGTTCACACCAAAGACGTGCACCATTACAAC
>JAKWBJ010000135.1:0-170000 GCA_023159175.1 Wohlfahrtia magnifica
ACTATTTATTTTCAGTGGAGTAATGTAAGTTGATGTTGCAAATCTTGACGTTAATAAGTCTTTTGGGCCGGATGGCATTTCAACACTGGTGCTGAAGCAGTGCTCTTCACCGCGTGCGCGTCCATTAGCTAATCTTTTCAGTGCGTCTTATCGTGAGGGTATTTTTCCATCTTGCTGGAAGGTTGCCAATGTTATGCCAATCCCTAAAAAGGGTGAGGCCAGTAACCATTAAAACTACCGCCCAATTGCAGTTTGTTCGGCACTTCCCAAAGTTATGGAGAGTATGATAAATCACCACCTTGTGAAATATTTAGAGTCCATCAATTTGCTGAGCGATCGCCAATATTGTTTCCGTAAAGGTCGCTCTACTGGTGATCTGCCGGCGTTACTCTCTGGAGGGTGGAACAGGCCCATTCATGAATTTGGTGAGAGTAAGCTTGTGACCCTGGATATTTCCATGGCGTTTGACTGAGTCTGGCACGAGACTCTCATATCCGAACTTATTGCCTTTTGTGTCGGTGGTCACTTCTCTCGATTCATATCGAGTTTTTTCAGAAATCGCACTATAAGAGTGGTTATAGTTGGGATTTCATCCGACGAGTCCAGGATAAATTCAAGGGTACCGCAAGGCTCTGTTTTTTCTCCAACTCTATTTCTAATATTTCTTAACGACTTTCTTTTTCTCACTTCCAATTCTATCTACTCTTTGTCATTCATATTCTTTTGATCGTAGGCCGAGTCGGGCGAAAAAGCGGAATATG
The DNA here is from genome assembly GCA_023159175.1 of Wohlfahrtia magnifica. NCBI lineage: Eukaryota > Metazoa > Arthropoda > Insecta > Diptera > Sarcophagidae > Wohlfahrtia > Wohlfahrtia magnifica. The sequence continues at coordinate 762 of JAKWBJ010000135.1, forward strand.
AACGACACAAATCTCTGAGTGGGGTCGTGCGAACAGGGACTTTAATGCACGCAAGATCATTGCTGTTTTCTGACACACAGACGTGGTGGTGTGTTGTCATCCGTATCTATGGATAACGTAGATATTGAGAAATCAGATGATTTTGATGTTCTGGGCATGAGAATTCACTGTGACGTTCGTTGGAATGATCACATATTTCGAGTGTCGAAAGAAGCATTCAAGTGCCTCGGTTTTTTAAGATGGTCCAGTAATTACTTCACTCCATCTGATCTCTTTAATATTTACAAGACCTATATCCAACCCAAATTGGAATACAACTCACATGTATTCGCCAATGCTTCAAAGTCTATTTTGGAGCTTCTCGACCGCGTACAGGAAATGGCGAGGGTAGCCAACTCTATCGATTCATTAGAGCATCGTTTTAATGTGGCGTTTGTTTCATTGTTCTATCGGTTCTATAACAAAATGTGGGTTGACAAAATTAAGGAACTAATTCCTAGTAATCATATATTTTTTGGTAGTACTCATATTTCTCGTAGAGCACATCCCTTTGTAGTTTATTGTACACTAATCGCAAAACGCATTATAGGAAGAGTTCGTTCTTTGGTCGTACTATTCATTTGTGGTACAAAATCCTCCTGCGAATATCTTCCCTGTCAGTTACGACATTAGCAAATTTAAATCGCTTCCACAGACATTATTCTATCTAACCTCCTTCCCACAAACTATTTTTCTAATACCAGCACAATGCACTGCATGAGTAAGGGTTATCCCCTGAGTGCAGGTCTCAAGAGAAAAAAATGTCTAACTGCAAACTAGAATGGTAACGATCTTCGGGATACGTAAAGGGAGACAAGTTCAAAAGATTTATATCCGAAAGCTGGTTAACAAGAACTAAATCAAAAAGTTTGCCAAATGATGTAACTGATTTGAAAAAGACTACCCAGCAAGTATAGATTTAATAAAATCATTCATTCCCAGAGGAGTCAGGTAGCAGAAATCAAGAGGTTTGTTCCACAGTATAAATAAATATAATAAATGAATTATATGGTCTAGATTGATCTAGAATAAATTTTATTGGTTGTTGTAAATTTATGCAGGAGAGTTGGGATTTATATATGAGCATGTGATATAAAGATGTGTAGTGTAAAGTTTAATTTTTACGGCAATAAACTCAGTATCCTCACTAGGAGGAATAGTTATATGCTCACAAGGTAGAGTATCAAGTACAGCAATAAGAACGTCACCTCCAGTTTTATGTAGTCGATCATATCTAAAAATTTGTTACCTTCCGCATAAAATATCAGAATTAAAAATATTACTTCTTCTTCTTCTTCAAATCTCTATACTTTGAATATTTGATCATAAAGCTGTTCAGATCAGCATTTAAAGTCTCTAGGTCTTTCACAGCATTTTTGACAAAAGAATAAAATTCCAATTATGTTTATGTATATATATGAATTAACTTACCCTACATTCCGCCTATGGTATATAAAGAATATTTTGCATAAAAAGTCAGTATTTTATTTGTTTTTTTTTAAGTTATAAAGAAACAAATTTTATATTGCTGACAATAATAAAATAACTTTTTTTCACATACATAAGTTTTTTAAAGTCAGAAACTTATGAATTTTGAAAATGGGTTCTACAAATATAAAAACATTAGGGTAAAATAAGTCGATGATCCTTTTGGCTAACCACACAAGAAGACTTATTGCCTCCGAATGACTGCTACCGGCAATATGGTCAAGTCTGTGTCTTTAGGAAGTCTTGGCTAATCTACATATCGTGTCTTACCCAGTGTGATAACGGATCCACCATCTAACGTTTTTTTTTCAACTAGTGCTTATTTCGTGAATGGTAACACTTAGCTCATGTATGATTCGACAGATAATTAGTTTTATCCTTCCGCTGAACGAATATGGTTGTATATACGCTTGAACAACGCTGGGAATCTGGGCCTGCGATCGTCTTACAGAAGATGCCGATTTTGCCAAAAAAAAAATAATTTATTCAGATGAAGCTCATTTTGATCTTGGCGGGTATGTAAACAAGCAAAATTGTCGAATTTGGGGCACAGAAAACCCGCACGCATACATTAAAAGCCGATACACCCAAGACGAGTCACTGTTTGGTGCGGATTTTGGTCCAGAAGCTACACTCGATGTTTTGTGCCCTGTTTTTGAAGATCGCATTATCAGCCGTAGAGCTGATGTCGTTTGGCCACCTCGGAGCTGCGATTTGACACCGTTGGTCTATTATTTATGGGGTGCCTTCAAATATAAGTGTTACGCTAACAAGCCAGAGACAATTGACGCTTTAAAGGACAATATTCGTGAAGCCATTGGTGAAATACAGCTGCACACAATCGATAATGTGCTTAAAAATTGGACCGATCGTGTAGGCTACTGCATGGCCAGCCGAGGCAGCCATTTGAATGAAATTATTTTCCATTATTAACCGGAAGGATTGTACTTTAAAAAAAAAAATTGAGAAAATATTCAGTAGTTTTTTTTTATAGCATTTTCAAAAAAAAATTATTTTTTAGAAGGAGATTCCTTCCTTATGAATTGTACTTGCGCATAGCAAAAGTAAGCAACACTGGCAGTTTATCGTATGTTAACTACTGGGTTTTCACTCCTGCTATCTGAAAATGCATACAGAAGTGTAATCTTTATCATCTTAGTACGGTAGCCGCAGCTCGCAGCTCAGTAAGATCATGTCTCTTTTGACTGTGAGTCAAAACTTTATCATGAGGGAGGTGGACGCTTCTTGTAAACGCTCCCTCTAATCCAGGGTGGAGCAGTATACGCCGAGGGATGCGAAGTCTGTATACCAAGCGTTCTCTAGTTTTAATTAATTGGCCTTCCTGCATCATGCCGAGCAATCGTGCATGAGACTTGCTGACCCGAGCTTAAACAAACTTATTGGTTTGAGTAGCAATGCAAAGAGAAATGCCTCTCATGCATCATTTAAAATGGAAACAATGGTATGAATGAAACCGAACTGGCAATGAAGGTCAGTGTACCAAATCTAGGTGACATAGATGTCCGAGGTACGTTTCGAGGTGATGATGAGTCATACCTGTTAATCAGCGATGAAACTGTATGTGAGCTGTAGTCAGTAAACTGGCTGTACTGAAATTGGCGTTTGGATTAACAGTTTGTCCCTGTCATTGGACACTACCAAATTTGTTAAACTCACGTCATTTGAGAAAATATGTTTCGCAAGAGCAATCAAGAGTGGCTAGTCAAGAGAAGAGGCTCTGAAAATTGCCAGAAATCCCGCTTTGAAAAGGCAGACAAGCCCCAAAACCACCTGCCGGCGACTTTAAACGGCAGAAGTCAGAGGGCAGCTCACAAGAAGTCTCCGCCAAAAGGGCAAAACATACTCTGGCTGGAAGGAAACTTGCATATAATGTCGTGGCCTGCAGCATTCAAGTTGGCTAGGTCTCTCTTGCCATCGCAGCAGATGCTGCGCTTGATCGGTTTCGTGCCATTGATGGTAGAAACTTCTACAGTTTTGGTGTGTTCTACTTAATCTCGCGACACGTGAAGATTGAGAAAGCTGGGTTATCAGAAGTGTCCGGCACGAACTTAGGTATGATTGGCGAATTTACTCAGCTGAACGGCGATCTACTGTTCGAAGGACGCAGGTATCGGTCAAGAAGTAAAAGAAAGGCGTTTACAAAAACTCAAAATAGGTTGAAAAACAATACCCCTGGCTACTCAAGAAAGGCTGAGGCATCACAGCTTGCTGAGTACGTGCGCAAGGCAATTTTAAATTGATGAATTTTAAAATTAATTTAAAATTTTTTAAATTTCTTAGTTAGTAACAATGTAGCTGTGGCCAATAGGAGTAGCAGACCTACGTTTATTAACGCATTACGATTGGAAGTACTGGACATCACTTTGTGTAACACATACAATTTCAATCTTATAAGGAACTGACAAGGACAAGTTATCCCTATCCGATTATATCCATATAAGATTTGATTTGGCAAATTTTGCTAGTACCAATGACAATGGTCCTCTTTCAGGGAGAACATGAGAATGGGAGTTGACTGACTAGCTGACTCCATAGATTACATTGGTAAACTGGATCTGACAGCAACTCAACTTCAGTCAGCTATTGAATCCTCTTTAGATGTTAGCATGCGTCATAGTGACCTTTTTTTCTTTAGACCAGCACTCATGGGATAAGCCCTACTCATGTAGTGCATTGAGCTGGCACTAGTAAAATAGGTTGAGGGAAGGAGAATGGATAGAGTAGTGTCTATGGACGTTCGATTTAAATTTGCTCATGTCGTAAGTGGCAGGGAAGACATTCGCAGGAAGATTGTTCCACAAACGAATAGTGAGACCAAAGAACGAATTCTCCCTATAATGCGGTGTGTGATTCACTAGGCAATCAAATACAAAGGAATGAGCTCTACGAGAAATACGCGTACTACGTAGGAATATATGATTACTAGGAATTAGTTCCTTAATTTTGTCAGAACACATTCCGTTATAGTACCGATAGAACATTGAATCGATAGAGTTGGCTACCATAGCGTCAATAATAAGAATCTTCGCGCTCTCCTGTACGCGGTCGAGAAGCACTAAAATAGACTTTGAAGCATTGGCGCATACATGAGAGTTGTATTCCAATTTGGGTCGAATATAGGTCTTGTAAATATTAAGGAGATCAGATTGGGTGAAGTAATTTCTGAACCATCTTATAAAACCGAGGCACTTGAATGCTTCTTTCGACACTCGAAGTATGTGATCATTCCAACGAACGTCACAGTGAATTCTCTTGCCAAGAAAATCAAGAGCATCCGATTCCTCAATATCTACATTACTCATAGATACAGATGGCAACATCGCGTCTGTGTGCCAGAAAACAACATGGGGTCTTGCGCGCATTAAAGTCGACCCTGTTCGCGCGACTCTACTCAGAGTTTTGTGTCGTTCATATTCCGCCTATTCGCCCGGCTCGGCCTACGATGAAAAGAATATGAATGAAAATTTTTTTTTTTTTTTTAAGGTCGTTTATTATATAAATTTTTTGAATAACATTAGGCTACAATAAACAATAGTATTAATAAAGAATTACTTATACGCTGTCCCATATTCGGGCACTCAAGTAAATAACTATTTAAATTTTTAACAGTCTTTAGAATTATATATATGTAAGTTTAGAAAGGATTACAATACATTTTTATGAATATATTAATATGTAAAGAAAATAACAATAAAAACTTTACTTAGCTATTTATAATTATGGTTAGTCAAGTGGTAAAATCAAAAGATGTTAGCGGTTAAGCCACTAAAATCTATTACAATTTGTATTCTGAATTCTCTTTCCTGAGTAATAGTGGCCCGTCTATATATATGATGAAGGAAGCCATTACTGTCTAAATAAACAAAGGCTTCTGGTAGCACAAACCCGTTTTGAAGGGTATTTTGTATATATAGTTCGTTAGTTTAATATGGTGCCATGATTAGATTGTTATCGTAATATTCAATGCTCCTTTTGACATGACTTGATTTCTTATCAAGCCTATAACAAAATTATCAATTCTAATCACTTTGGCTTTAATGTATAGTTTCTCATTGGAAATATATTTGATGTAACCACTGGATTGAGATCTGTAAGTTGACATACAAGCTCTTAGGCATTTCCTTTCAAAAACTCTAATTTTTTCCATGTAAGATGGTGAAATATTGAACCATATTTGGCAACCATAAGTTAATATAGGCCTAACTAATGTCTGATACAAAATAACTTCAACTTTAGGATCTATGTGTTGCAAATAAAATATATGCTTGAACATGAAAAACGCATTTCTTACCTTCGTAATTTACAAATTGATATGTTTGTTGAAATATAAGAATTTATCTAAATAAATACCCAAATATTTTACAATTTGCTTGTTTGGAATGTTCACACTGGGACTAGATTTTATTCCGAAAGTTCTCCATTTTGTTCTAATATTGTAATTGCACTTTCCAATAGGGGGGGCGAAAAAGTATTACCTCACATTTACCAGCATTAATTTTCATTTTCCAGTCTATTGCGTACTTCTCAATTATATTGAAATAGAATTGTAGTTTGCTATTAATCCACTCAATTTTCCTATCGGCATGATATATAATAATGTCATCCGCAAAGCTTATAATATTATCTATTTTTGTCAAAAGGTCGTAAATAAATAAATTAAATAGTATGGGAGAATTCACGGTACCTTGCTGAAGGCCGTTAACAATAGTATATATATTTGAAATTGTTTGGTCCTTATCACATACAACGAAACATCTGTTGTCAAGCATATTATATATAAGAATTACAATATGAATTGGAAAATCATATTTTAATAATTTAAAGATTAATCCTGGTATCCAAACATGGTCGAAGGCTTTCTCGAGATCTACTAAACATACACCTGTACAATAAGATTTGTTCAAATTCCAATTAATGTCCGATATAAGACAATGTATTGCATGAATGGTTGAATGTTTGTACTTAAATCGAAATTGTCTCTCGCTAATTAGTCTCTTAGTTTCGCATATTTTTCGAATATTATTGTTGACACACATTTCAAATACTTTACTTATGTTCGGTAATAAGCTAATTGCCCTAAGATTCTTGACATTACTTAAATCTTTATTCTTCTTTGGTAGTATTATCACTTTCGCTTTTTTCCATGCATAGGGAAAATACGAGTTATTCAATATATTATTAAAAAGTGTGCAGTATTCCGACATTATAATTTCCGGAATATTTTTCAAAACGACATTAGGTATGTTATCTATTCCCGCCGAAAACTTTTTCCTAATGTTCCTGAAAATGTAAAAATTGGTTTCTTACGTTACAAATAAATCTCCTGCCATTATCTCGCTCAATTCATTAGCTCTCTTTATACTATTAAAACTTGAAAAGGACGACTGGTAACCTTCATATTCGCTTTTTGTTTCTAAAAATCTGCTGAAGGTTTCAGCAATTTCAATATGTAAGCTATTTTCGTGATCAATTTCCCTGAAAGAATAGATTGCTTTCAAATAAGCTCCAATAGTATTCAATATCTGTTCTTGGTCTCGTACAATGAAGCAGTCGCCATCTATTTCCTTCTCAAATTCGTCAGGTTCGTACTCAGCATTTCTAAGTAAAAATTCCTCATTCTGAGGAATCTTTATAGAGTCTATTTTGGGGTTCTGTGTTGGCCTAAACTGTTTTTTAGCCTCATTGTACATATTTGAAGGGTTCCTCTGGTTTATACTTGAGAGTTTTTTTTTTTAAAGTATGTATTTACAGATATGGCGAAATTTTCGTTAATTAGTTTACTGATCAGTTTCAGTTTACATTTCAATAAATTCAGTTCGGAGGCTGTTAGAAATTGTTCCAATCTATTGTGTCTTTTGATGATTGTTAATATTCTACTTTTCGCTGCTTGCAGTTTCCTAATGATAGTGTTAGTGAATTGTTCAATCGGATTGTTCTTATTAAATTTCGGAATAGATATTTCCATTGAATTAGTGATAGATTTGTTTATTCTTTCCAAGTAATAGTCTATTTCCGAGTTAGTGAGGTTTCTATCGTTTGGAATTTTCCCATTAACATTTAACTCCTCTATCATATTCTTTCCAAATTTCTTCCAATTTGCCTTTTTATAGTTGAATTTTTTGGCCTGTATATTCCTAACAAAAGTGAGTGGACTATTGTTTCCATCATTTAACAGAATTATTTGTATAGCATTATGATCGCTGTCATAGTCTAGGGTTTTCAAGCAATTTAAAGTATTGTTTTCTCTGTGTATTGATAAACGTGAATCTGCAATACAACATCTAGAAAAGAACCACTACGAGGATAAGAAGGGGTCATTGAAGCATACATACTACACCTAAAAGTTATTTCATTACACAACAACCATTCTTTAAACATATTTCCCTTGGTATTATTCGAATTATTACCCCAATCTTGATGTTTGCAATTAAGATCACCTGCTAGGATATAATAATTATTCGTACCATCTAATTTTAATGATTGGAATAATTTCGATAATTCGGATTTAAAGTTGTTATTATTGTTGCCCGAGGGATAATATGCAGATATTATAACCAAACGTTTATTCGCTACTAATGGGATTTTAATAATACATGTTTCTAAATATTTAAAGGATTCAATTACCCCATTGGTATAAACTTTAAATTTTATATCATCCTTAATTAATATAGTCGTCCCGCCTCCCCTTACAGAGTCGCATCTATCGTTTCTTACTAAAGTATAATAAAGTGAACTTTATGTCTTTTGTTTAGCTTAGTCTCATTAAGTAATACAAGATCGGGGTTATATTTGTTTACAAAATTCAATAAGTCATTGCGTCTTCTTAATCTAATAATAGAATTAACATTAATTTCAATAATATGTAGTTTTCTAGCTGTAACATCAATGATAATAAATACTTAATTTTCTAACATTGAAAATATAGTATCGATTCTAGATACTTGTAGTTGAAATTGTTTTTGTTAATTTATTATTTGATTGGACAAGTTTTGTATACAATTTTTGAATTCAACCATCGAAAAGAAATTTGAGTTATTGTTCCCGTTTCGTAAATTGCTTTTTAAAAAGTCTGCAAAAGATGCATTTTGATTACTCCAATTTTTGTACGGCCTGTTGTCTTCAGTTTGGTGTAATTTCTGTCTCGTTGCACGGATTTTTTGTTGAAGTTCTTTATACTTTTCACGCCCTTTGTATGATGCAGGGTGTCCGTATTTGTTACAAAGTACACAAAAGATTTTTTCTCTTTCATTCTCTGGTACATCGTTTATTTTACATTTGCCGAATTCATGACTTTCGTTGCATTTTATGCACCTAGTTGGTAAAAAGCAATTTGAAGCACTGTGGAAGAAGCTTTGGCAGTTTCTACACTGAGGAATTTCGGATTTTCTCAATGCTTCCCATCGTATACAACGATAAAGAAGACCTTTAATGTTTTTTAATTCGTTGCTTTTACTTTCTCCACTGATTTGAACTAAATAAATTTGCAGATTGATGTTATTTCTCAAGGATTTTTTGTTGTAAATTTATTCACTTTTATAAATTTTAAATTATCATTTTGAAATTTGCATAATTCAGTAAAAATTGATTGTGGATCGATTTCGGCAGTTAGGCCCTTTAACAAAAATGTTTTTGTTTTTATATTTTTTGGGGTATACGTAAAGAAATGACTTTTTGTTTTTTGTAAATAGCATTTTACTCTATTATATTCTTCTATAGTAGACATAAAGAGAGAAATTTTGTTATTGTAAAATTCTCTTATTTTAAAGTTATTTATTTTAAGACCTTTCTTAATGAAATCTATGAGCTCGTTAGCTTCCACATCAAATATTTTAAGAGGTGGAACTTTTTTATTTAGTTTGTCATTGTTTTTTGGTTTCTCATTAATATCATTGTTATCGATGTTTAAAGAATTATTTAGTATTATATTGCGAGAAGAGCTCTGCTTTGCGTACTCTTTCACATGTTTTTCAAATTTTGTTAAATATTCTTTATCACATTCTTTATCAGTATCAAGAATAGAGTAATAATTGCTTTTTAATTGTTTCTCCACCGTTTCGGTATTCATATCGCTTTTTCTTTTAAGTGCATTTTTCTTTGAATCATTCAAATTGTTTTTGTCATTATATGATTTTGGAGCCAAGGGCTCGCTGCTGTTATTTGTTTGTTTACTCCTACCTTTATTATTATTATTTTTTTTTATTTTATTTTTTTTATTTTTATTAGAGTCTATTTCTCTATTTTAATAATTGTTTTAAATGCAATAACAATATGTTATGAATAACACACAGAAAAATAGCAAAGGGCACAAATTTCCGCACCACGTCTGTTTATCATGACAGTCACGATTAAATTCCATGAATGAAAAATGTTGCTGTCATCTGCAAAAGAGTAGATAGGATTAGAAGTGAGAAAAAAATTCGTTAAAAAATATTAGAAATAGAGTTGGAGAAAGAACAGAGACTTGCGGTACCCCAGAATTTTTCCTGAACTCATCGGAGAAGATCCCATCTATAACCACTCCTATAGTGCGATTTCTGAGAAAGCTCGATATGAATCGAGAGAAGTAAGTGACAACCGACACCAAAAGCAATAAGTTTGGATATGAGAGTATAGTGCAAGACTCTGTCAAAAGCCTTGGAAATATCCAGGACCACAACATTGCTCTCACCAAATCCATGAATGGACCCGTTCCACGCTTCAGAGAGTCACGCCAGCAGATCACCAGTAGAGCGACCTTTACGGAAACAATATTGGCGATCGCTCACCAAATTGTTTGACTCTAAATATTTCACAAGGTTATGATTAATTATACTCTCCATAACTTTAGGAAGTGCCGAACAAACTGCAATTGGGCAGTAGTTTTCAGGGTTACTGACCTCACCTTTTTTAGGAATTGGCGTAACATTAGCAACCTTCCAGCAAAATGGAAAAATAAGAACTTTAGCACGTAGGCTCGTACAAAGCGTAGCGAATCAGTATGGTTGCATTTGTTATTACGCCAATTTCTGAATGCTTCCTCTCTGGATCTGACTGTAAGTTTGCAAGACTGATTAAACCAAGATTTATTTCTCTATTTAATCAGAAGCTTTCTGAATGGGATGAAATTATCCATCCCTAAACTTATTATATTGACAACCATTTCGGCCATGGCATTCGCGTTAGAATCAAGAAAATAAAGTTCCCAATTTAAATGCCCGTAGAAATCGTTAAGATCGGCCCAACGAGCTTTTCCGTATTTGAAAGCCAAGCGCTTCGTAGCTGTATGCGAAGCGTTATAAAGAATGGAGAACGAGAAAGAGGCAGAAATGGTACAATGGTCCGAATTTTCGAGAGATTCAAGTGCCTCAACTACATACTTTTCAGGGTGTGTAGTCAGAAAAAGGTCGAGGGTATTATTTTGATGCCCATCCGCACACGATATGTGAGTAGGTTCTTTCACTAATTGGACAAAGTGCACGGCAAACAATTCTACGTATTGGCCTTCTGGAGTTGTGCGGCCTGAATGGCGTAGCTAAGACGAATTATGAACATTGAAGTCTCCAGCAACAACAATTTCACTGTTCGAATAATTCGCAAGGATACTCGATATGGACTCGGAAAGAGAATCGAAGCCAGATAAGGTAACCTTCATTACCACGTTTGGGCTTCTATACAGGAACCCGAAATGCAAAAGATGTGCCCTGACTTTGAATTTAACCCAAAGACAGTTAAATTCTGCATCGTACGTGCCTAGTGGTTTCTGGTACTGGTACACAACTTCATCGCGAATGTACATTGTAAGGCTCCTATTGAAATTAAAAAGGGATAGAAGGTGATACCCAGGGATATGAAAATTCTGTGGATCAATATTTTCAGAAACCTGGGTCTCACATAAGGCGATAATATCCGTCCCATAGAGACAAACGTGCGCATATACAGAATTAAGTTCGCCCGAAGCCCCCGCACATTGCGGAAATCAATCAAATCTGCCATTACATAAATTGAAACATAAAATAAAGCAATAATAAATAAAAACCACAAACAACTGAAAATCGAACAACCAACCTTCGGATGCGGACGACAGGGAATTGGGTTGCTGCTGATTGATTATTCAGCAGTCAGTGTTATACATTCGCTACTAAATAATCCAGCAACAACCCCTCCAAGCTATTCGCACCTAAAGATTTAAGAGGGAATAAAGAAAAAGAGGAAAAATAAAAAGACCGATGGTGGGGGACATAACACTCGTTCCAATATTGCCCGTCCTTAATGCCGTTTCAATATGTTTATTTATTTAAGTGTCAGGTGTGTGTTTATATTTTTACGATAGTGTTTGTCACGTTCACTTCACTTTTACATACTCTTTGTTATTTGTTTTATTATTAATATTGAGTTATTTTTGTTCTGTAATATTTACATTGTTGTTTCTCGTTTTGTTGTTTGACTTAATATTGTCACTTTATTTGTTTTTAACATATTTTGTTTTACTACTGTGCCGGTCGCTTTATTGTTGTCTTAATTATTATTGTTTTACTCCAATTTGCTTTTGAAAATTTTTCGTCAAGTATTGTGGTAATTATTGTTTTTGTTTTTATTTTTATTGATTTGTGTTTACGCGCATAGTGTTAACGTCCCTTTGTATTATTAATAATTTTATCTACATATGTGTTAAGATTTGTATCTCGCGCTTGTATGTTGTTTTTCTCCTTTTTATTAAAATACTCTGTAAACCCCAAAACGTACGGTACGTACAATTGTTTACGAACAAACACCCGAATAAATAAAAAAATTTGTTATATTATAAAACCCAACTTAACCCCATTTTTCATTTTCTATTCCCATATTTTCGGAGAGAATATTTCAAGGAAAAACAATGTGTTATTATATATTTTGCTATGTTGTGGTTGCTGTTGATTTTTTTCCTTTTCTGCGTTCACTTATTTTTTGCTGTTTGTTATTTTATTTTAGTTTTGTAGTATTTATTGTTTGTAAATTAAAAAAAGAACACTAAGCATTGTGGAAGGACAAGAAAAACACGTATTGACGGTACGAAGAACAGAACACTTGGGATTCCATGTGGAATGACACTTTGGCAAAATTGAAAAAAAAAAACAATAAGCCAAACTTATTTTTCCCGTTCTCTACTCTTCACAATGCTTCACATACAGTTACGAAATGCTTGGTTTTAAATTACGGGAAAGCTTGTTGGGCTGAGCTTAACGATTTCTAAGGGCATTTCAATTGGAAACTTTGATTCATTGATTCAGACTAAATGCCATGGCCGAAATGGTTGTCAATATAATAAAGCTAGGGACGGATAATTGCATCACATCCAGAAAGCTTCCAATTAAATCAATAAATAAATCTTGGTTTAATCAGACGTGCAAGCTTGCAGTCAGATCCAGAAAGGAAGCATTCAGAAATTGGCGTAATAACAAATGAGATCATACTGGTTCGCTACGCAAACAGGCGAGATCTTCTTTTGTCGCAGTACTTAAGCGCAAAAAGACTCTATACGAATAGCGCCTACGTGCTAAAGTTCTTACTTTTCCGCGGGGAAGTAAGAGCTTTTGGTCATTCATAAAAAGGCTTAAGAATAGCGCTAGTTCGGTTCCAGTCCTTATAAAGAATGACCAAACAATCACTTACCCGGTTGATAAGGCGAACCTTCTGGCTGAAATATTTGCAGGTAATTCGAACTTGCCGGAGAGCGTTCAACCACTGCCCGAACTTGAAAGAATATCAGAGACTATGCCTAGTATATTCTTTCAAACCTGTGCAGTAAAAAAGGTTCTTGCAAATCTCGACGTTAATAAGTCTTCTGGGCCGGATGGCATTCCAGCGCTGGTCCTGAAGCAGTGTTCTTCGACGCTTGTGCATCCATTGGTAATCTTTTCAATGCGTCTTACCGTGCGGGTGTTTTTCTATCTTGCTGGAAAATTGTTATGTAACGCCAATCCCTAAAAAGGGTGAGGCTAGTAACCCTGAAAACTATCGCCCAATAGCAGTTTGTTCGGCACTTTCCAAAGTTATGGAGAGTATGATTAATCATCACCTTGTGAAGTATTTAGAGTACAACAATTTGCTGAGCGATCGTCAATACGGTTTCCGTTAGGGTCGCTCACTGATGATCTGCTGGCGCTACTCTCTGAAAGGTGGAATAGGTCCATTCATGGATTTGGTGAGAGTAAAGTTGTGGCCCAGGATATTTCTAAGGCGTTTGACAGAGTCTGGCGCGAGGATCTCATATCCAAACTTATTGGTTTTGGTGTCGGTAGTCACTTCTCGATTTATATCGAGCTTTCTCAGAAATCGCACTATAAGAGCGGTTATAGATGGGATCTCATCCGACGAGTTCAGGATAAATTCAGGGGTACCGCAGGGCTCTGTTCTTTCTCTAAAAATATATTATTTTTTGCAGGAAACTGCTAATGATGCTCACGACATTATCCAAACGGTACCGTTGACCAATGATGGCTATGCAATTGCATGGAAAAGATCGGTAGATACATATGAGAATAAAGGAGCTCTTACAAACGAACAGCTTCGGACCCATCAACACCTGCAGCGGCTCGGAATTTTCATACGTATTCCGCACAACTGGGAGCACCCCCTAACTCCACAGTCTTTTTGGGCTCCACAATTTGTGTTGTGTTGTCAACTCCTGCACTCTATTGCATCGTTTTGCACCCATGTTGAATTAAACACTCAACTCAACAACACTCAACTCAAAATAGTTCGATGGGCTACTATTTGCCACACCACGCGGTACTCCAACCCGATAGTGTAACCACCAAATTACGGATCGTATTTAACGCTTCCAACTCATCTTCCAACGGCGTGAGTTTGAACAGCGTATTATACACCGGGTCTGTTTTGCAGGCAGACCTTATCGTATTGATACTCTGTTGGCGATTCTTTCGCTATGTTTTTAATGCGGTTAGCGAAAAAATGTACCGCCAAATATTGGTTCGGCCCGATCAAGCCCAGTACCTGGCGACTCGCACCCTTTTGCATTTGGCCAACGATTGTGAACCAAACCAGAGTCTTTTGGCGTCTGATTTTTTTGAAACCCAAATGTATGTCGACGACGTACTATCTGGCTTTAGAGAGACGTGATGAACTAATACAAGTTCTTAGCTCGGCTGGATTCGTACTACGAAAATGGACAACTTCCATTTTAAAGTAATTTCGAAGCCATGCCAGGATCTAAACGTGCAGTCTTGTCTGAGATAGCGAAGCTATTTGACCCTGCCGGTTGGCTCTCACCCAAAATTATTGTGGCAAAAATTATAATGCCGCAAATATGGAAAGACAAGACAGATTGGGTCGAATTTTTAAACCCCTAAACCTTATACAATGACAAGCATTTTTGAACGATTACCCGAATTTCGAGAAAATTAATATTCCAAGATGGGTTAATTTTCTACCCGAAAACGATTTTGAGCTTCTCGCATTTTGCGATGCCTCTGAAAAGGCATATGGCACTGCTATTTATGTTCGGAATGTGTCTGTGAATGAAATAACGACATACTTACTCGTGTCTAAAACAAAGGTAGCTCCTGTGAAATCCGAAACATTAGCCCGTTTGGAACTTTACGGAGCGGCTTTGATGGCAAACTTAGTATAATCGTTGTGTAGCCAACTGAATCTTGACAGGAAGATTCTACTATTGTTTTATCTTGGCTCAGGAAACCCCCATGTCATTGGCTCACCTTTGTTCAGAACAGAGTAGCACTCATAGCTGAAAAAGTGGGTTGCGACAATTGGTCTCACCTTGATTCCAAGGACAACCCCGTCGATATGGCAATTCGCGGAACTCTTGCTCTAAACCTGATCGACAACTCTTTGTGGTGGCAGGGCCCTTCTTGGTTAAGGCAACCTCGAGAATGCTGGCCAATGCATAATACTACCCACCATCAACACTTGGAAGTTCAGTCGTTTTCTGTTCAAATTGAACCACCGTTTGACATACTTGAACGTTTTTCAGATTTACTCCGTGCAATGCGAGTAATATCATATTGCTTCAGGTGTATACAGTATTTCAAAAGCCGAAAATGCTCGTATAACACTTTAGATTTTTCCCAATCGGAGGTGAAATTCACCCGATTTCGTCTGATTCTCGTATGTCAACGAAACTTTATCCCTAAATATGATCAATTATTAAAGGGCAAACCTATTTCATCCAAAAGTAATTTGTTAACTCTGAATCCCTTTATTGACTCCCAAGGTTTTGTCAGAAGTAACAGTTCGATCGCATGGCCTGACGTACGATGAAAGATAGCCTAAGATTCGGCCATACGCGGCTCGTTTCACTCGATTATTTTTAGAGCATGTTCTTAAATGTTCTTTAATGCTCAGTTTAATCCGAAGAGAATTCTGGATCCCTAAATTGAAGAACCTGATTCGTACCGTGATTCACAATTGCAAGGAATGTACCATTTATAGGAAAAAGTCCGGTCAGCAGATTATGACTGCTTTACCCCCTGAACAATCGTCTTTGTCGAGACCGTTTACCCATACCGGTTTGGATTTCGTAGGTCCGTTCGACATAAAATCCTACAGTGGTAGGGATTGTCGTGTCTTCAAGGGTTATGTGCTGGTTTTTGTTTGTTTTGCAACCAAGGCAATACATTTAGAGGCAACCGGAGATATGTCTACGGACGCATTTCTTGCAACTTTTGCACGTTTTTCTCTCGTCGTGGTTGTCCCTCTCATTTGTACTCTGACAATGGGACTGCATTTGTCGGTGCTGCTAATTCACTCGAAGTGGGCCGTAGAATATTTTTATCCCAATTAAGGAAATTGGTTCTGGTGCGAAACAGTTTTCAGCCTGTAGAGTGGCATTTTATACACCCCGGAGCTCCGCATTGTGTGGCCTATGGAAGGCTGGTGTAAAGAGTATGAAAACTCATTTACGTAAAATTTCAGGAGTTCAGAAATGTACCTTCGAAGAGTTTGCGACAATGTTAACCCGCATTAAAGCATGCCTGAACTCGAGATCCTTGACCGCTATGACCGAAGATCCTTCCGATCTAGTCCCTTTAACCCCGGGACATTTTCTCATTTGTGCGCTTCTTCTGACACCCCCTGAACCAGATCACTCTGATCTTTCATTGAACATTGCCAACAGGTGGGAAAAGCTCAAGGTGCTTCATCACCAATTTGCTCATCGTTGGAAGGAAGAATACCTTAAAGAACTTCATCAACGTATGAAATGGAAGTACCCTCAGAGGAACTTCGAAGTCGGTGATTTAGTTGTTAACCGTCAGGATAATTTACCCCCTAATGAATAGCGGTTGTGTCGAATCGAGAAACCTATTTAGGACCCGACTCGAGAGTCCGTTCTGCGGAAATGAGAACAGCTTCTTGTATTTTCACCCGGCCAATAGTGAAGCTGGTTCTCCTACCCAATTCGGAAACAAACTAATTTATTTTTCTCTTTCTTTTTACCCCACAGCAACAGATAAAGCTCATCTCGTCACCGACGTCGAAAATGAAACACATCGCTTTTTGGCTTCAACTCAGGAAAACAGCATTTGATTAGAACTATCATGGCTCACACTCCCGTATATTGTCACATATACATATATATTTTTAAATTATTAAAATCAATTTTACTCTTCTTTTAATTATTTAAATTTACCCCGTTATTACCAGCGTAATCTTTAGCCGTCCTTGTTGCAGTATTGCAAAGGGGCGGGATGTTTACGCGCATAGTGTGAACGTCCCTTTGTATTGTTAATAATTTTATCTATGTGTTTCGTTAAGATTTGTATCTCGCGCTTGTGTGTTATTTTGCTTTTTTTTGTCTGTAAGTCCCAGTACGTACGGTATGTACAATTGTTTAAGAAAAAAAAACACCCGAATAAATAAAAGAATTTTTTTATATCATAAAACCCAACTTTACCCCGTTTTTCATTTTCTATTCCCATATTTTCGGAGAGAATATTTCAAGGAAAAACAATGTGTTATTAATATATTTTGCTATGTTTTGGTTGCTGTAGATTTTTTTTCCTTTTCTGCCTTCACTTATATTTTGCTGTTTTTTATTTTATTTTAGTTTTGTAGTATTTATTGTTTGTAAATTAAAAAAAGAACACTAAGCATTGTGGACGGACAAGAAAAACACGTATTGACGGTACGAAGGACAGAACACTTGGGATTCCATTGAAAAAAAAAACACAGTAAGCCAAACTTATTTTTCCCGTTCTCTACTCTTCACAATGCTTCACATACAGTTACGAAATGCTTGGTTTTAAATTACGGGAAAGCTTGTTGGGCTGAGCTTAACGATTTCTAAGGGCATTTCAATTGGAAACTTTGATTCATTGATTCAGACTAAATGCCATGGCCGAAATGGTTGTCAATATAATAAAGCTAGGGATGGATAATTGCATCACATCCAGAAAGCTTCCAATTAAATCAATAAATAAATCTTGGTTTAATCAGACGTGCAAGCTTACAGTCAGATCCAGAGAGGAAGCATTTAGAAATTGGCGTAATAACAAATGAGATCATACTGATTCGCTACGCAAACAGGCGAGATCTTCATTTGCCGCAGTACTTAAGCGCGAAAAGACTCTATACGAACAGCGCCTACGTGCTAAAGTTCTTACTTTTCCGCGGGGAAGTAAGAGCTTTTGGTCATTCATAAAAAGGCTTAAGAATAGCGCTAGTTCGGTTCCAGTCCTTATAAAGAATGACCAAACATTCACTTACCCGGTTGATAAGGCAAACCTTCTGGCTGAAATATTTGCAGGTAATTCGAACTTGCCGGAGAGCGTTCAACCACTGCCCGAACTTGAAAGAATATCAGAGACTATGCCTAGTATATTCTTTCAAACCTGTGCAGTAAAAAAGGTTCTTGCAAATCTCGACGTTAATAAGTCTTCTGGGCCGGATGGCATTCCAGCGCTGGTCTTGAAGCAGTGCTCTTCGACGCTTGTGCATCCATTGGCTAATCTTTTCAATGCGTCTTACCGTGCGGGTGTTTTTCTATCTTGCTGGAAAATTGTTATGTAACGCCAATCCCTAAAAAGGGTGAGGCTAGTAACCCTGAAAACTATCGCCCAATAGCAGATTGTTCGGCACTTTCCAAAGTTATGGAGAGTATGATTAATCATTACCTGGTGAAATATTTAGAGTGCAACAATTTGCTGAGCGATCGGTTTCCGTAAGGGTCGCTCACTGATGATCTATTGGCGCTACTCTCTGAAAGGTGGAATAGGTCCATTCATGGATTTGGTGAGAGTAAGGTTGTGGCCCTGGATATTTCCAAGGCGTTTGACAGAGTCTGGCACGAGGCTCTCATATCCAAACTTATTGGTTTTGGTGTCGGTAGTCACTTCTCGATTTATATCGAGCTTTCTCAGAAATCGTACTATAAGAGCGGTTATAGATGGATCTCATCCGACGAGTTCAGGATAAATTCAGGGGTACCACAAGGCTCTGTTCTAACTCTATTTCCAACTCTATTTCTAATATTTCTTAACGACTTTCCTTTTCTCACTTCTAATCCTATTTACTCTTTTGCAGATGACAGAAATATTTGTCGTTCATATTCTTTTGATCGTAGACCGAGCCTTTTGGAGATTGGGGCGAAAAGGCAGAATATGAACGACACGCTTACCAGCGATTTGGCGAAAATCTCTGAATGGGGTCGCGCGAACAGGGTCGACTTTAACGCCCGCAAAACCCAATGTTGTTTTCTGACACACAGACGTGGTGGTGTGTTGTCATCTGTGTTAATGGGTAATGTAGATATTAAGCAATCAGATGCTCTTGATGTTCTAGGCATGAGAATTCACTGTGGCGTTCGTTGGAACGAGCACATATTTCGAGTGTCGAAAGAAGCATTCAAGTGCCTCGGCGGTATAAGAATTACTTCACTCCATCTGATCTCCTTAATAGGAGATATATCCGACCCAAATTGGAATACAACTCCGTATGGGCCAGTGCTTTAAAGTCTATTTTGGAGCTTCTCGACCGCGTACAGGAGAGGGCGAAGGTTCTTACGAATGACGGTAGGGTAGCTAACTCTATGGATTCATTAGAGCATCGTCACAATGTGACGTGTGTTTCATTGTTCTATCGGTACTATAACGGAATGTGTTCTAACGAAATTAAGGAACTAGTTCCTGGTAATCATATATTTTTATGTAGTACTCGTATTTCTCGTAGAGCGCATTCCTTTTTAGTTGATTGTCCAGTGAATCGCACAACGCATTATAGGGAGAATTCATTCTTTGGTCGCACTGTTCGTTTGTGGAACAATCTTCCTGCGAATGTCTTCCCTGCCACTTACGACATGAGCAAATTCAAGTCGATCGTCCATAAACACTACTCACTCTATCCTCCTTTCCACAACCTATTTTCATAGTACCAGCACAATGCACTTCATAAGCAGGGGTTAACCCCTGAGTTCTGTTTTCAAAAAGAAAAAAATTATGCTAGCCTCACTGATTAAAATAGGGAAATTATAAGGTCTAGCAGGGCTATATGAGGAAAATATTGTCCGTCCATTGAAGATTGGGACGTCTTCAAAAGTCCCTCGGAATAGATGATTCTAACAGTGTAGAGGCTCTATGTACTGAAACCGGAGCCTACACTAGATCTAGGAGACTTTGGATCTTGTCGAGGACACGTTTTTCTGACTCTCGAACGTTTGTACCTTTACACGACTATCGGGATATTCCCGGCTCTATACGTGCCACCAGAAGGGTCGAGTTTTGCGGGTAGAATATTAACCCCGTATAGTTTTGTGGGCGATTGACGGATTCAACGTTACAGAGCTTCAGGTAGGGATGGAGTTTTTCCGGCTCTTTTGCAAAAGAGCTCTGACATAATCCTATCAAAACTGTTAGTAATTTTTAAGTCCAGTTTTGGTTTGAGTTATGTTCCACAAGTGTGGCGGAAGGTCACGGTTAATTTTCTACCGAAGGCCGGAAAGCCTAGTGATCTTCTTAAGTCGTATAGACCTTTCAGTCTCTCATACTTTCTTTTAGAGACGATGGAAAGTCTGATTGATATCTACAGTGGAAACAAAATTTTCCAACTAAACTAAAAAAACTGTAGATATTTAACTTACATGGGACTGATTATAAAAATGTATAAAAAGAATGCCAAAAACCTCTATACAAAAAGCAGCAACAAAAAATTCATAGATGAAAAAGATATCAAAATTTTCAAGGTTAAATCAGTTTTGTTTTTAATTTAGTACTTTGTGGTCGGTCCTTTATTTTTGAGAATAGCCTCTAGCCTCTCTGGAACATATTCTTCGCTCAGAGCTGACATATTTGCCGATTTTTTGCCTTAAAATTACAAAATGTCGATTTGCCAATTTTTGCTCCAAAAATGCCGATTTTTCGAGGAAATCTAAATGCACGGCAACTTTATTTGTTTTAGTAATATTTACAATTTTTAAGAACACTTATATATTTGCTATATTAAAAAGAGACAACTGATTTCTTAACCGTAAGTCTCGTTTTATTCAAAACTTAATATAATTTTCGCAAAAACGCATATAAACTTGAACAATGTGTACAAAATTGGATGAAAAATCTGTTTGCTATTTAAACGACATATATATCATTTAAAAGATCTGTTTCTTTTTTTCCAAATTTGAAAAGTAACTTAAAATCGGGTAATATTCAGCTAACATATGCTATATATGCTAATATATGAGCTTAAAGTGCCTGAAGGTCCGAAAAACCAGTTTTTTTACCCGTAATTCGAAATTTTGGAGGTGTTTCGAAAACAAATCCTTCTGCCATTTTTTTTTTTTTTTTTTTTTTTGTTGCACCGTGTAATTTCTCTATTAGGAGTAGAAATTAATTCGGTTCTTTGTCTTAGCTCAAAAAAAATTTTATTTTAAAATATAACGAATTAACAAGTATAATCAAAATATTGTCCATTATAACTAACAACTTCTCCCACCTCTCAGGTAATTTTCCTCGTCTTTTGAGGCAATCCAATTTTGAAGCCAATTTTCAATTTCTTCGAAAAAAGCGGTGGTCTGCCAAATACGTCGAAACGGCAAGTATAAGAAGAAGCAATGTATGGAGAATAGGGAGGGCGCAACAAGATATCGCATTTGATCGTTTCAAAATTTGTTAGCCAACTTTTGAGACGTGATGCACAGCGTTGTCACACAAGATAATAACTTTATTATGTTTGTCTTTATATTCTGGAAATTTTTTCATAATTTACAGCTCGTGGTACTTAACGCCCTCTATGTTTTTTCAAGACTGCAAAATTCATTATAAATAATAAAACATAGTAACTGCACTAACAAATAAAAAGATATTGAAGAATTACCCGCTTGCCAACCATGCTTGAAGCTGAACAAGAATGTCGTTTTTTTTTTGTTGGGCTCCGCGCGGATATTTCTTAAAATTTAGAATGGTAACGAATCAACGAAAGCTTTGTGACATTTGACATGCGTTTCGGATCGTTATCTTGATGAAATTTGCTGTTGTTTGCGGTACTCAATTTTTCTGCGCTTTACTTTGCATTTTCCTCTCTAATAGAGAGGTGACCATTGTACTAACAATAAAATGCAGTTTGTTTGTATAACATTTATTTTATGTTATTTTTTATTTTTATATTGGTTTACATGTTATAAATATTAGTTAATGTTCTGTTTTGTTACTTTTTGTTAAGAAAAGGATGATTATCGTCCTTAAAATGGGAAGTTTTAATTTGCCGATTTTTTATCTTGGTGCCGATAAGCCGATTTTTTATTTCAAATATGCCGATTTTTAATCAAAAACCATCTGGCAACCCTGTCTCCACTATCTTTTTGCGATAAGAGAGATTTTTAACTCAATGATATCGACAGAGATTTTAATCTTTTTTTTTTTTGAGATATGCCTACAAATTCTCTATAACTTTGATATCAGGACACTGTGGCGGCGTTTTTATACGATGGAGGCAGTTAAACAATAACCACATTCGCGAACTATGTGCTTTGTACTTAGGGTCGTTTTCTTGGTTAAATTTAAAATTTTTGTACACTGACTGCCAAATTTTTTTCTTATACCGGTTCATTATTCCAAACATATGACTGCCCATCTGAGCAGAAAACATTAAATTTGCTTTTTTTGCGTTTTTAACTTTTGGCTGAAACCGATTTGTATTTTAAAAGAATATATATTATATATAAGGGAGAGATACCTTGTGGAACGGCCTCTTCACACGAGCCAGTTCGCGTACGTGAAGAAAGTTCCATTAAGCTTCCAGAATGTTTTTTCATCATGTTTTCTGAGTTATGACACTGTTGGAGTAAATGAGCTATATATTGACTGGTATTTCACGCTATTCTTTTAAGCAATTTTATAAATTGAATAAAATAATTTGATTTGCATATAAAAAAGGCAAATAAAAATAAAAACAAAGTAGTGATGGACAAACAAAAAAGAAAAAAGCCCATTGTTTGAATTTTTCAAACAATTTTATTTCTGTTTATCTTTTAACATGCACTGTGGGGCAGAATTTGATCATTTTTGGAATTAATTAAACCGCCGCGTTTATGTATTTATAAGATATTAGTATCATTGAAACTATCGGCTTCATTGAAATAAATAAAGATATATAAAATAAAAAAAATAATTTGGTTTTATTAAAACCATTAAGCTAATGCAAATAATCATAAATATTTCGAAGGTTACAATACACATTTTGTGTTTCATTACTATCGCCGTCACTGCTAATGTTGAAATCTACCTTATCAGGTGATGAAAGAAAGAGACATTTTACTTGCTTAAGCACAAATATTTGATTTACCTTAGGAGTCTTGCGAGCTGCCGTGACCACGAGATCTGAATTTATTAAAAGAAAGTTAAAGATATCTTCTAAATAATTAATTCTACTACATTTTCTAGCGTTTTGCTCTCTAAGTTTTTTCTATATTTTCTTAATAAATTATTGCACTTCTTCAGACAAAGAACCATCAGGTAATTTTGAATATTGAATTATGTATTTCCCAACTGTAAATCAATATTTGTGTAGCGTTGGAGACATGTAATACCACGGATAATTTTTTAAGCAAATTTCCACTATTTTTATAGTAAATGATTTCAATTTTTTAATTAATTTGCTTTTTGCTGGATATTATAAATAGTATTATATATAACTTTTTTTATTAAACCGACATTAATATTTGTTAGTTTTGCTGAAATTTTGTACTGACTAAAAAATACTCTGGCAGTATTTCCATCATTGTAATTGCCACCACCAGGCTTCGGCTGATCTATACGTAGTCCAAAAGCTTTTTTAAATCGAATTCTTTTCTATCGTGATATTTATCCAGTGAAATATTTAAGCTTAAACTAGCGTTTAAGTGGAGAAATATACTAATTATTTATAGTTTTAATGAACAATGTATGAAAATATTTTCAAGTTTTAAAAAAACGAAAAAAAAATAATTGAAAGCAGTTCTGAAATGTAAAAAAATTGTTTTAGTGGGCAACGATGGGCAGAACGAAATTAGTATAGCTGAAAACTAGATACTTTGGACTAAATAACACATACAAAAATATGCTTGCGAACCCTTGCGGAAAAAAAATTAAAGCCTTGAAAAATTAAATTTTTATTTTTTTGATAAGAAAAAATTCGATATTTTAAAATCGGTCCCATAACCGTCGTATTAGGAACGTGCAATGTGTAGTATTATTAAATTTACATCGATTTTATTAACAATTTTATCATTTCACTACTTTGATTAATTTTGAAAAAGTAGTTATATTTTTTGTTTAAGATTTTAAAATTGTTTTAAAATTAATTTGGTCTTATTAAACCTTTAAGAACACTGTTTTTTATTTTGGGTTTAAAAGACAAAAAGTGTTTAATAACAAATGTGTTCTTAAAACCTAAAATAAGGAATTTTTATGAGCAAAGCCGTTAGTTTTTCTTTTCTCACACTTTTATATATCCGGGAAATAGGGATTTGTTTTAAAATTTCCTGTGATTCCAGGAATTCCCACCTAGAACAAATAAATAAAAAACTGTATTATTACTGTAGTAATTATATTTTAAAAATATTTATAACATTAAACTTACAAGACATAAAAAAAAGAAACTGATAACAAACGCGAATTTAAAAACAATAAAAATTAAAGTATGTTTTGTTAATGTAAATAAATTTAATTATCAAATAGTTATAGGACTGCATTATTATATAGTATCACTATTACCAAAACCAAAGTAATAACATAATTTTATTATAAAATCTATTTGTATACCTTATTATGATGGCTTTTTAAAACCGACAGCGCATTTATTGATTCATCAGAAAAGGAAAACATTTTCTCCACTTCAACAGAAAGAAGCTGGCCTTATAGTCAAGTTAAGTTAAATTTTATTGAGACTTTTTTAAAACAATATAAGATGAAAAACACATAAGTATTACGGTAACTAAAAGGAAAAATTTAAGATTCTAATGTAAAGTCTTAAAAACATTAAGTAGTGAATATACCACACTTGACAGATATATTAAAACAAAAGCTTCAAATGCGTTAATATTTTCAATTTATTTACTACTTCCAGTGAAAAATCGGAAATTTTTTTTAATTGCTTTTGTTTCTGCTTTTGTTTTTCTTAACATTTTTCATTTTATTTATGGTATCATTTAAGGCAGTCTCAAAAGTTGTATCCTTCAAAACTTTTAACGTCCCGGGAATTCCTGTGAAAAACGTATATTTCATTAAGGAAAACTTAACGCAAAAAAAATTATTAAAATAAAATTAAACTTTATTTTACCAAGATAATGTTGACACTATAGCGATCACAAAATTCTGAATAAATGGGTTTGTGATTTTTTGTTTATTTATAAGTGTGCTTCAAAATGATAAGGTCACCTTAATAAATGCTCAATTCATCCAAACTATAAAATGTTAGGTATGGTCACCTTTTTAAAAAAATTCTACGTGCATAATAAGCCGGTTTTGCTCTTAGAGATGTACTATTAAATTATGTTTATTTAAATTTATATAAATAAGTGCAAAATTCAATGCGTCAAAATGATAAGGTCAGTGATTAATAAGCAATTAATCTAATCAGAAGGTATCACAATTCTTATTTTTTTAACAATTTATAATTTAGATAATATCTGCACCGTATAGGTCGCGGGAATCCATTGTCACCTTATGAACAAAGACAAATTGTAGCACTTCATGAGGGATTGAGTATGCTTGAAATGGCGAAAAAACTTGGACGATCTTTGTGGGTTGTGCAAAATTTTCTCAAAAATAGCAAAAATTATGGAAAATTAAAAAGCACGTGTCGTCCAAAGGTCCTAACTGCCCGTGAAACTCGGCTAATTTCACAAAAGGCATCAAATTCCATGAAAAGTGGGGTAACAATGAAAGAGAAATTGAAATTACAAGTTTTAAAACGCCATGGAAAATTTGTGGACCTGCTTATTCGTAATGTTTATGCAGACAACAAACAGTACCGGACAAAAGATGAATTAAAAGTGGCGATCTGTAACAGCTGGCGCGAAATCCGCTCCAACGTTCTGAACAATTTAGTAAGTGCGATGCCATCCCATATTTTTAAGACAATAGAAGGAAATGGGAACTGCATAAATTAAAAATAATTGATTAATGCTTAGTTTAAATAAAAGTTTGGATAAATAAATCACTGACCTTATCATTTTGATAAATTGGATTTTGCACTTATTTACATAAATTTGAATAAACATAATGTAATGGTACATCTCTAAAAGCAAAACCCGCTTATTATTCATTTATTTGAACGTAGAATTTTTTTTAATAAGATAACCATACGTAACATTTTATAGTTTGGATGAATTGAGCAAATATTAAGCTGACCTTGTCATTTTGAAGCACACCTTATACACCTTTAGTTATTAGATCACGAATAGAATGTAATTAAAAATGGAAAATATGTATTACAAAATTTAAATTAACTTTATTGTACGAAATATGTATGTATGTTTAAAATTTTTTGTAGCAATTAATTAGGGAATTCTAAATGGCACAACAATAGATTCCTTGTGTTCAATTTTAATATTTAATAAAGCATTTTGAAATTGTTCAATGGCATTATTTATCTGTAAAATTTATTCAAATCTTTAATAAACTTTCAATTATCAAAATAAAACATACAAACCTGAATAATATCACCCAATAGCACAGGGACCGGTAAATATTTCTCAATATTTGGAATATCCTTCAAAATTCCTGAAATGTTGAAAATAGTATTTAATTAGTTACAAGCGATATGCATACATAGTTAAGAAAACATATGCAGATCTGGACATACAATGAAGTTTCTATACAAGGAAAATTATGTCAATTTATAATAACTAGTGTACTTATTGGCTGACTCAATCAGCGGTACTCTAGCATCTAACATTTTTTTTAATTATGTATATATGGATGTATATTTATATCTATATAAATTAGTGTTTTAAGATTATCTCTTATATATGCATTCACTGAGCGTCATCAGGATAGCGCCCCCCTTTTACTGACAGTTAATGTTAAATATTATCTGAACCAATTGAGATATGGCCTTAAAATTTCTATGTAATAGACTCCTATTAATTCCCTTTAAAATAAAATAGCAATGACTGCTATAAAATTTTGATTATTATTATTTTTTTTTTTTTTATTATACTAAAAACGTGTTAAAAAAATTGGTCATCAGAACAGCGCAATCAGCTATAATTTCAATTTAATTAGTATTTTAAGCAACTATATAGCATTTTAATTTTTAAATACAATATTTTAAACAGTATTAAGGATAATTAGTAATGAGTGGACCGACTTTGTCTGAAATATCATCGAAAATTCGATTGGAAATTTAATAGTAGTTTTTCAATATAATTCAACAAAATGGTGGACCAAGTGTGTATGACTCCTTCCATTTATTCCTTTTTTGTGTTGTATTGTTATCCGGACTCGCATAATTTCTAGCCACCAATCTCCATACGTTTTTGATTATATTTATTGGTTCAGATAATATTTAACATTAACCACCAGTAAAAGGTGGGGGGTGCAGAATGTACATATACAAATTTAAAATTAGTTTTAAATGTATTTTATTCCGAATTTTTCATACAAAATTCTTTAAATAGATTTTAAATACACATATTTTATATTTTTTTAATATAAGCTTAAAAACATATAATTTTGTTTTCAAAAAAAAAAAAAAAAAATTAAACAAAAACAAAAGATTTTTATATGAAAAACTAGAATAATCCCTCACGCGCTGCTGAGAGCCTTTGTGTTGTACCTGCTTTTTGACTGATGTGGATAGATAAAGAAAGCTTTAACTATTACCGTTCTCTACACATGCAAAATTCTATATTTTTTTAATAATGGTTTGTATTAACTGCAAGGTTATTTAAACAAAATTTAGAAACCACAACTCTTCTCAAAATATACAAAAATCTTTATTATTTAATTTGAATATTTACTTTGTATGGGAGGTTTTTGAGTGTTGACAACAAAGTTATTTGGGCCAGATTTAGGCACTCTTACTATTATAGTTTTATAGACATAGACATATAAATACAAATTTTATATGGGCATAGCACCGCCAAATTGAACAATAGTGAAGCCACACTTCACATGCCAAAGCTTTCTATATAAGCTTTTTATATACAGTTTTAAAAATATTTTCTAACTCACACAAAGTATAAATACTGTATCAAATTTCGTTTTCAAGTAAAACGTGATACAAATGGGTTCAATATAACGTCAATAACTCGAGAACCAATAAACCTATAAAAACCGCATATACATAAAAACCTTGGTATTGATTCACATTTCAGAGAACTTCAATTACAACGCATTTTATAGTCCTCTTTTATATACATAAATAAAAAAATATACATACACACATACCCTGTCGGAAACTGAGGTAACTTAAAACTAAATTTTAGCTAACTATTTCGCAACTAGTGCTGAGCAGTGTTACCGTTGAAGAATTTCAGAAAAAGCCAATAAAAGAAAAGTTTTTGAAAAAAAAGGATCACTAAAAAGGGGGTTTTTTAAGGGTCATTTTGGTAATTTTAGATTTATTTATGTACATACTATGCATACACTGTATGTCACTTAAAATCGTAAACTATGGTTTTGAAAAGGTATTAATTTATTTTAGGCCATTATTGTTTTGGTTATTATTTGAATTGCTATTTATATATTGTGTATGCTACTATTTATCACAAATATGATACAGTTAAAAAAATTATGTAGAACTGTCATAACGTACAATATCAATGCGTCATTTAAAATCGTACAGAAGAAATCATAGGTGTTTTCACTATTTTTAAATACCAATTAATTAAATAAAAGGAAATTTTCAATGTAATTTACCGTTAATAGATTGGTTATCTAAAGTTTCTATTAAACTTATTTGCATTTCGAAGGAGGTTGAGTTAAAAAAGTAAAAAATTAAACTGAATAGCGAAAATGAGATGCAAATGTTAATTTTTCATTATAAAAAAGGAAAATTTGTATCCCAAATATCGCAAATAATTAATCATAGTCGTAATAGTGTATAATACGTAGTTAAGACACATTGAAAATCTGATAACAATTGAAACTAAAAAATGTTTTAAAAGCTAAAATTTTAATTAAAGTTAATCAGAAAAATAAAACTAAGTCTCAGCTTTTAGCCCCAGAATTAGTTGAAAATATATTTGGATTACGATTCAAAAATTATTACATCTTAAGAGCTATCATAGCCGAATTAATGGAAACAAGCCGTATATTAGTGACCAAAATAGACTTAGAACACTATTTTTTACTAATGATGATCTCAAATAGTCAATCAAACTCTAGAACGATGTAATATTAATTGAAAAGTCGAAATTTAGCATATTTTGCTCTTATGGAAAACAAATGGCGTGGATAAAACTCCATAAAGTAATGGATAATGTCAATAACCATTAACTGTGAAACATGGTGAAATATGACAAATAGTTTGAGGTTTTATATCAGCTGATGAAGTGGATAACTTAATATTTGTTAAAGGCAATATGTATAAATTTATCTATCTGAGTTGAAAGCCACAATTTAAAAAAAATTTGGGAAAAATGTATACTTCGAATACTTTTGGTCGGCTCTAGATCTCTATCTAAAGGTAAAACAAACGCCGTCCCAGTCACCAGCTGTGAACGCTGTTGAGCATCTCTGGAAAATACGAGACTAACAGATTACGGAATATCCGTATCTAACATGAATATTGCGATATCCTTTTAATTTTTGTCAATACTGTTTTAAAGAATTAATTTTTTTTATAATTTGTGCAGGTTATACAAATAATAATTTGTACAGGTTATACAAATTATAAAAAAAAATTAATTCTTTAAAACAGTATTGACAAAAATTAAAAAAGAGTTATTTAAAAAATGGTCCTGTACGATTTTAAGTGTCATATATTATAACAAACAAAGGAAAGGAAACATATTCACTTCGGTAGATTGAATAAGAAAAAAATAAAAATAAAAAATTTTACATTTAACAAATATTAGATCTACATTTAATTCTTGTAGGCTAAATGTTTTAAAAATACATTACTTTTACAAAACTTTTTTATATCGTATAAATTTCCATGTTTTTACATCTTCCTATTTCATACCAAAAATTTTCAACATCAGAAATCTTACTTATATGTTCGTAGCTTTTTTACTGATTTTAACTTTAATTCATTAACAAATTCTTCAGGACAAGTAATAAATTGAGAAAACTCTGAAACTAGATTTAAAAATGAAGCGTTTTATTATTAAAATATGAAAATTAAAAACAAGTAAGTTTTTAGACAAAGAATGTTTAGTGGTTACGTTTTTCTTAAGTCAGGTAACAGACCGTAGATATGCACTATGCTACAATAGGATAAAGGATGACTTTGAATTTCAATATGCACATTTTCGAAAATTGGTTAATAAGAAAAAGGCTGGATTATTCACACAAGTACGAAGATAAGCAATACAAATTTAATTTTTCGAAAGATCTAGGATCAACTGCCAAACACTGCAGCGAAATAGTTATGGTTTACAGTGCCTGTCGGCATATGGTGTTGATAGTTTAAAGTTCATAGACGAAACAAATGCGCATATATACTTATAAATCCTTCCAAGCGCCGAAAAGCTGTATTTGAATTGCAACTATGTCATTATGTATGACAATGACCGCAAGCATTCCTGTTTGTTGGTAAATGTGGTGCTGTTATATAACTTCAATTTATACATACTTCGAGTAGAGAGTACTCATTCAGCACCTTAAGTCAATTCCAATGGAAGAATGGGAGACGGTTTTCCCACAATTTAGCAAGAAAAAACGGCGAATTCGATGACTAATAGACTAAAGAAGGTTGTAAACTTAGGAGTTGCCGTAAGTTATCAAAAAAAAACAAAAAATAATAATAAATAAATAAATATATATATATATATATATATATATATATATATATATATATATATATAACGTGTAATCGTCGGCAGACTTGGGAAAGTTAAAATTTTTTTAACCTATTGTATATTTTATTGTGAAAATATAGTTGTATAGTATAGTATAGTGTCAAGGTTGTTAATGTTTTACCCCGGTAATGCCGTACTGATTTGTGTATTTGACGGCATTGCCAATTCGACCATCCTTGGGTAACACAATCGTACATATTTAAAATTAACGGACATAAAATTAAAGATTTGAGAGCGTTTGAGACATTTCCGGAAGTTTTCAACTGTAGGCAGCTAAATATATGAGTCTGCTTTGCCTACGTCGATATGGTTATCGTTTTGCAGTCGTAAAATAAAGTCGTAAATAAAGTAATATGCGTAAATAAAATAAATAAGTTGCTGCATTAAGATAACGTGTATAAAGTAAAAGTGAGGATATCAAAACTGTAAAATAACAATAACGTGGTATTGAATTTATTTTGACGCAATTAAAAAGAACTCAAACGTTTAAAAAAGGTTAAAACGTAACAATATTATAATAAAAATAAATAAAAAGAATTGATTTTTTGTATTAAATTTTCAAGCACTTCGATGCACGGTAGCATCTTCTGCAATTTCGGATACTAAGCTTGGCAATGACCACTTCTACACAGTCCTTTCATTTAAGTTTAGGTCGTCTCCTACCGGGGAAGCCATCACCAGGATCCTTCTAGTATGACATTTTTCAATATCACACAGGTCGTGATCAATACAATGTTGGTATTCACCATCAACGCGGATTGATCCGTAGATATTGCGAAATACGTTCCCGAACACTCCAAGTGCATATAAATCTGGTTTTAAATAGCTTACCTAGCAGTCCATCGTCTATTACAACTTCGGCGTTAAACACTATATGACATCAGCAGGAGAATTGGTTCTGTGATATCTTAATCGTCGTTATTATATACCAGCAGCTTCGAAAAACGATTTATCTATATCCTCAATTTATTATCTGTAATGCGCCTACAGCATAGCCCTTAATCTGACGCTTGAATCTTTGGTAAAATTTACGGACCTTATTCTAACTCCTATACATCTCAATACTCTCACACACCGTTCCATTTCCTTTTTCTTCCTGCGAAAT
Organism: Wohlfahrtia magnifica; assembly: GCA_023159175.1. Taxonomy (NCBI): domain Eukaryota; kingdom Metazoa; phylum Arthropoda; class Insecta; order Diptera; family Sarcophagidae; genus Wohlfahrtia; species Wohlfahrtia magnifica. The sequence goes on from JAKWBJ010000135.1 coordinate 32,846, forward strand.
AGGCGTCTCTCCTCTTTCCTTCTCTAACGAAATTTCTCCACTGCATTACGTGTTGTCACAAACTGCAGTGCAGCCCTATATCCTGCACTCTTCGTTCAGTAGTTTATCTATATCCTCAATTTATTATCTGTAATGCGCCTACAGCATAGCCCTTAATCTGACGCTTGAATCTTTGGTAAAATTTACGGACCTTATTCTAACTTCTATACATCTCAATACTCTCACACACCGTTCCATTTCCTTTTTCTTCCTGCGAAATAGGCGTCTCTCCTCTTTCCTTCTCTAACGAAATTTCTCCACTGCATTACGTGTTGTCACAAACTGCAGTGCAGCCCTATATCCTGCACTCTTCGTTTCAGTAGTATCACGGCACTCCTGGTCGTACCATGGTTTCTTAAGTTAAGTTTTCGGTATCAAAGTACGGTCCTGGCTGCGGTCTCCATGGATTGGGCAACAAACTTTTTGATCAAGGTAGTATGTTGCCATTGGAACTTATATCAGCGAGGCAAGGAATGCTTTGTTCAAGCAATTTGGTCAACTGGAAAAAACAAAAGTTCAATGAAACTTCAAGTTCAGCGTCAATTGAAGAGACTAAGTGAAGTTGTGCAATAAACATATTTATGCATTTTATTTTAGTTTTTAAGTAATTAGGTATTCTTGATAATTTCAAAATTTTCATTCATTTATAAGTATGTACAATGAACTCTTATATGAAATTTGATTAAGTACAATAAACTCTATTTCCCAATTTTGGTTCATTCATATAATATCGACGAAACAAAATGTTAATAAACTTTTATTTATTGAAATTTCAAACCTTAGTTTTCGTCATACAATGTCGACCCACTTAAATGTTAAAACCCTAACGGCCATATGCAACAAAGCTTGTTAAACCTTTGTTAAGCAAAATTCTTTAATGTTGTGTGTAAAAACGATTATTGGCTTAAAATCTCTTTGTCGAGATTTAGTCAGTTGTTCATAACAATACTTTATACAATTTTCACGTGCAGCTTTGTAATAAAACTTATTTGTAATACAACAGTTGAATTTCATTGCCACTTCTAAATAATTCTTTGTTAGAACTTGGCCATGATTTAGCAAAACTTTCAAATATTTAAAATTCTGGAGCAGATGTGGAATATAACTTTGTTTCGAAAACGCTGCACAATAATATTTCATATACATGATGGCGGCAAGGTAGATTGATAGACCACGACCCATTTTTTTCCAAGAGGACAGCGGCGCCTGTGCTGATACAAGTATTTGTAGACATTGTATCATAACTAATCTCCCATATATTACAACCGTAATATTTCTGCCAGTTGAAGACTATATTTTCGGTGCACCAAGAAACTTCAGTGTACCGTTGTAATTCATCAAAATTGCAACCCGTTTAACTTTTTTGGATCCGATTAAATCTTTCCATCAAAATGAGCTACCACCTAACCAATTTTACTAACCTTTAAATGATAAAAGGATTGTAACAGAATTTAGTAGTACCTTTAGTTACAAATTACAAAAAAAAAAACAACTTATATTATCCATAAAACTAGCTGAAATTTCTTTAGATACGTTTATACGGTTTTCTTGGCGCAAACGATGAATAGTTAAACGGTTAACACGGTGTCCTAATGCTTCAGCTGCTGCTATGAGAATGTGAACTGCCATTCCATCAGACACTTTGGCATTGTCTAGTGTTACTAACCGAATTGTAATAACCAATACTTACATAACAAACTAAAACTTCAATTATATCACAGTTTTTACAACAATGGTATTTGGCGTTTATCGACGATGTTTGCAGAGGTATCTCGTTATCAGCAGTGAACGTCGCTGAGGAATACACAGTTTGCAAAAATGTCGCGCTACAGTTGCGACTAACGCTAAGGAATATACAAGTTCTAAGAATAGTTTACACAAAGGGTATAGTTTTCTAAAACAACAATTTTGAACTGCATATGTTTTTAAAGTTTAACTGTTATTGCAACATCAAAAAAATACATAGAAAATACCGTACAGCCGATATATAAATCTTGTGCTAGCAATAAATACCCACCAATATTTTTTTAAATTTTTTTTGAATGCTATATTAAGAAAAATAATATACCAACGAAGCACCTTTTTTTATTTTTCTTTTCTTTGTTCCCAAAAAGCAATATAAAAGCACAAATAAAATTAAAATTGCAAATGAAAATCTTAGTAACATAATAAATAACACGTTTATTTTTTCTAAAATCATGGTCAAAAATTGAGATGTCCCAATTCGCCACATGTCCCACTTTACCCCACTCTTTCATATATGATATTGAATAATACTTATAAGGAAGAAGAAAATCAAAATAATTTTTTTTCAGTATTATTTGAAGAAAATAATGAATCGATGGGATTAAAAAGTGACAAACGTATAAAAATTTTTGTTTTGTCCATATTCAATTGTTGAATATTTGAAGTCAGGATTTCATGGTCTATAAAACGTTATCGGATTCGGTGCAAATTTTACATATTTACTTTTCTAATACAAAGGTACAAAAATCTGCCAGAGGGTTTATAAAAATACGATATTTCAATATAAAGACACCCTTAATGCATATACAAAAATTACATATTGAAATTAAATACATACATATAAATCTTTCAGTAAAGCAACTTATGAAATCACAGAATTGTTAATAAACTGACATTTTTACCACCTTTAAATTGTATTTATTTTTTTAATTTTGTTAGAATTGCATGATTTTTTCATGAGTTACTTTGTTTAACAGCTTAATAACTCCGTCAATTCCCAATGGGTTTCTAAAACCATAGATGCATTTTATTTATAACTAAGCATAGTTTCATAACTAATTCAAATATCCTACGGGTAATTTATATAAAAACGCATCTAAACTTGTGTTTGGTTGAGAAATGCGCACAGATTTCTCAAGTTACTTAAGTGATATGTATATCATTTAAAAGTTAAGTTTCTCTTCTTTCCAAATCTGCATAGAAACTTAAAAGCGGTTAATACTAAGCTAAGTTATAAGCTTATGAAGGTACAAAAAACAGTAAAAACCGTAACTCATGATTTTGGATGTTTTATTTTTTTAAATTTCAAAAACAAATTCTTGTTGTAGTCGATATCGTCTATCAGAAAAGTATTGTTACGAAAATCAAGATTGGGAACAACTGTCGTTTGTTACTTCGCTAAAATAAATAAACAAAAGCTGCAAAAACAACTATACGTGCTGTTTATAAATAACCAAAATCGACAACAAACATTAGCAGAGATAAAGTAAATAAAAATATATATAATATATATAAAAATAGTTATAAGCTTATAAGTGCATGAAGGTACAAAAAACAGTAAAAACCGTAACTCATGATTTTGGATGTTTTTTTTTTTTAAATTTCAAAAACAAATTCTTGTTGTAGTCGATATCGTCTATCAGAAAAGTATTGTTACGAAAATCAAGATTGGGAACAACTGTCGTTTGTTACATCGCTAAAATAAATAAACAAAAGCTGCAAAAACAACTATACGTGCTGTTTATAAATAACCAAAATCGACAACAAACATTAGCAGAGATAAAGTAAATAAAAATAATGCAGCAACAACGAAAAGTAACAGCAAAGAAAACAAGTAACAGACAATAAACAAGCGACAACAAATACTAAGAGCTGAAAGAGATAGATGTTTACATACGCATGGCTACAAAAGAACTAAAAAGAAATTAAACGAAAGAAATGGATTCTACCTGAAATATCATGAGGTTCGAGAGCTTTCGGGCCATATAAAAAGCACATTGCTGCAAACAAGAAGCAGTTTAAGTAAAGTTAAAATGTGTTATTGGTGTGAAGAGAGTTTATAAGAAGTAAACTCGTGAAGCTAGTAGTGAAGTAAAACCGGTTTAGTTGGAACTAACTCAGTAAAGAGAGTTGAGTGTGGATAACAGTTACATGCATGTGTGTACGCATGTATTTAATATGAATATAATGTACATGCATATTTGATTTGAATACCCCTATTATAATATTGTGCAACAGCTTTTTGTATAATATACATATAAATTGTAATAACCAACAAAATTTCTTTTCTATTTTTGCTCTTGTTACTGAGCAAATAATATCACGATTATGATTGAACATGTACAGTTTTGTTACTAGCTATTGTAAAAACAAGTTTTACATTAGTAAAGTGATAATTCTGTATTGCAAACATAAATATTCTTATTATGTTACCATGCGTAGAATAAGTAGGCAACAATTGCGTTATAATTATGTTTGCTTTTTAAACTTTTGTTTTTGTTCGATCTCTGAAAGTTTATTGCGTTTCTATGTGATCATGTTTCGGCATGTTCATACTTGTTGAACATGCATGCAACATGATTGTTTACGATTGTAATAAGCCAATATATAATAATATACATACACTTGTGTACATATTTAGTGTATTGCACTATGATATAAATAATAGAACTTTTCAATTTTAAATTCCTTCTTGATTCTTACTTTGAAGTGAAAGGTCGTTAAATAAAAACTTAAAGCGAATATTTAAGTAAAGTTATTTTAAATCAAAAATAAAATATAAATAAAATTGAATAAATGTATGCAACCAAATAAAACCTCAAAGCGAAAGAAGTTATTTTAAATTTAAATAAAATAAAATTTAATATAATTAATTAAAAAGTTCAAGAACAAAATATATTGAAATATACAGTGGCTCAAACGTATAATTGGACACTAGGCATAAGATTATTCAAATGGCGCCTTTTTCGTTTCAATGAAAATAGTTCTAATAAATTTTGATGCAGGGTTATAGATTATTAAAAAAGCTTAAAAACAATGTATAATACTTAGCATGTTTTAATAAAAACCGTTTTTAAAATGAGAAATGAAAATAAAACTAACAAATTTTATGACAAACGCATAATTGGACACATGATGTTGACAACGATTTATTGTTGTAAAACGGTACCTTGGACCGTTATTTTTTCTGCTAAGTGAGTACATGTCTATTCAAATACAAATGATGAATCATTATGAAAGTGTAGTGTTAAAAGTGCGGATCAGAATTGCAATAGATCAAAGAAAAAACAAACAACTTTGGAAACACGGCATTTAATTATAAGATTACACGGCGAGGGCAAATCAGTGCGTCAAATCAGTGAAATTGTTGACCGATGCTCGCCCACAGTTCATGCTATCATTCAAAGGTATCAGCAAAATTTTCAAGTAGAAAATAAAAGTCGTATTGGTCAAGGAAAGAAATTAAATGATTATGATGAGCGGTTGATTTTGAGGGAAATTAAAACAAAACCATTCACCACGGCGATTGAATTGAAGAATATGGTTAAATCCAATTTGAAAAAAGATGTTTGTGCCGAGACCATTCGAAACGTGTTAAGGAAGAATGATTTGCATGGACGAATAGCCAGAAAAAAGCCCTATATCAGTAAAAAAAAAATAAAATTGCACGGTTGAAATTTTGTAAGGAATATTTATTAAAAGATTCTGACTTTTGGAACACGGTAATTTTGCAAAAACTTTAATTTGTTATAGGTAGGTACTCTTTACTGATGAGAGTAAATTTAATTTGCATGGACCAGATGGAAAGCAGTACGTTTGGCGTAAGCCAAATACTGAGTTTTTGCCTAATAACACTCAGGCTACGGTCAAACATGGGGGAGGGTCGGTAATGGTGTGGGGATGTGTTTCCAGTGCAGGAGTAGGGAACATTTGGACATTTTAAAGCATTAAACATATAGGACACATTTGCTTTCTATCAGGACAACGATCCGAAGCACACTTCATACGTCGCGAAAATGTGGCTTATACATAATTGTCCAAAATTATTGCAAACACCGGCACAGTCCCCGGATCTCAACATTATTGAGCATGTTTGGGAAGAACTTGCCCGTAAGCTCCATAAACTCCGGAATTTTGCGCCAATCTCGTGCAGTCGATGCACCGACGTTTGGAAACAGTAATAAAAGCAAAGGGTTTTGCTTACAAGTACTAATACGGTAAAAAATATTTAAGTGTCCAATTATACGTTTGTGATGAAATTTGTTAGTTTTTTTTTTTTTTTTTTTCTTATTTTAAAAATAGTTTTGAAAAAAACATGCTAAGTATTATACATTGTTTTAAAGCTTTTTTTAATAATCTATAACCCTGCATCAAAATTTTTTAGAACTAATTTCATTGATATGAAAAAAGCGCCATTTGAATACCTAGTGTCCAATTATACGTTTGAGCCACTGAATGTATTAAAGATACCAAAAATAAATTGTGTTTTATTTAAAACGAACTTTTTAAGAACAAAACCAGCGCAGTCGGTAGGATGCCCGGGTATCCTTTTTAGCGAAAAGTGATACTGTACATTTTTATGACCTAGCGGGCATCAATAAAATAATTTAATAGAAAAACACACACACAAACATATAAATAAACTATTCAATAAGAAATAGAAAATAAATGTTTAAATCAGTGAACTATTGAACATTTAAATAAAAAACAAAAAAAGGAAAAAATTAATTAAATGAACTGTTAAACTAAAAAAACTATCCACCTAACTAAATCTATGAACAGCCCTGTAAATCAATAAAAAAAAGAAAAAAATTCTATGTGAAAGATAAAGCTTCCTAAACAACAAATAAAAAGAAGATTCAAGACGAGAAGTACAGCTGAATCCAAGAGTCTTGCCTATGCATCCTCCCAAGAACAACATATGGAAAACTATTGGTAAATAATTGGAACAATAAGTATACTTATATGTGTATAAATTATAAATAAATAATAAAAATATACATATATATATATATATATATATATATATATATATATATATATATATATATATATGATTTTAATTCTTTTATGATAATATATAAAAATGTTTTTCTAATTATATATATATATATATATATATATATATATATATATATATATATATATATATGTATAATTATTATGTATAATTATTAATTATGTATAATTAGAAAAACATTTTTTATATTATCATAAAAGAATTAAAATCACAAATATATGTATAGTATTTTCTTAATTAATGTTTTTGCATATACATAATTATAAATTAAACTGTAAGGAAATTAACAATATTCAAATAAGAAGATAAGAAGAAATAAAACCGAATCTAAAAACAAGAAAAATTTCTAAGAAAAATTTTTGCACATCATTTACAAATTTTCAATTATTAATGTAATGTATTAGCACTTAGATTTTTTTTCTCACCTTTTTTTTCTTTTTTTATATATTCTGTTTTTTTTATAAAGAAAAAAAAAGAAAAAAACATTTACAAGTTTTGCATTATTAAAGTCATTTACTAGTACATGAGAAAAAAATTATTTTTAAACCCTTTATCTTTTTTATCTTAAAACTTTATAACACAAATTTGTGCATTCATAAAAAAAAGCAATTTTTTTTCTTTTTATTTCTAAATTAATAATATATCTGAAAGAGAGATAAATAGATAAAAATAACGCATGGGGAAAATTCTCCACGTTCCTTGGATCCCTTTAGATTCCTTGAGAGATTACCAAAATTTTCTGGAGACAGAAAGGAATTGTATTCATTCATTTCACTAATTGATAGAGTTAACCCTCTACTCAGTCAAGGAAGGAGGAGGAAGGAAGTGTGAGGAAGTCTCACAACTTGTATTTTTTGACCTTATTAAAAGCAAGCTTAAGGGTAGGGCAAGAGAAGTAGCCGAAATAAATTTTCATATCGAATCTTGGGAAGAAATGAGGACAATTCTAATGAATAATTTTGGGGAAAAAAGTAGTGTAGAAGAGTTATACGATAGACTTAGAGCAGTAGTATTTAGAGCAAATGTAATTGATTTTTATAATGAAATTAAGGAAAAACTGCGAAGTCTAAATAATAAAGCTTGCACAGATTAGGGGATTTATTTGGACAGTGAGCAGATGGCCAGAAATAATATGATGACGGCCCTGAATATTTTTAAGTCCAAAATATCGGAACTGATGAAAACGGTTTTGGCTTGCAGGAATCCCGATACCATTGAGAATGCAATGGATATACTTTTTTCCTCGGGTTATGCCCACTATGGTGGCGATAAAAGGAGTAATAATTTAAGAAAAAATGATAACTCGAGTGCTAGGAGCAATCGTAGAACACATGCAAATGTCGAGAGTAATAATCGGGGAAGTATAAATGATAATAATCGCTTTAATAGATATAACCATCATAATTATGGAACACAAAATAACCACGGCAATGTTAACAGGTCAGATAATGGCAATAGATACCGATATGATAATGGTCAGTCTAATAGTGGCAATCGGAATACCACTTATTACAATTATAATAACGGACGAAGTTTTGTGAACAATCCTTCAAACTGTCAGAATTACCCAAGCTTTTCGGAACCTATGGATATAAATATATTACAAAACTTGGACAAAATTTCTAGACCCCCAATGAAACATAAAATTTCAAGTTCTGGCAACTCTATTCAGACTAAGGATAATGATGATAATTTGTCAAATCAGAATGGTACAATACAAAATTTTCCCTTTCAAGCCTCTGCGGGCAACTTCCTTATATAGTAATCAATGATAATCTTAGATTTATAGTGGATACTGGAGCCACTCATTCGATAGTTAATCCAGGAATATGTAATCCAAAATTTAGAACTAGATCGCATATTTTGACCTTAAAAACTTTGCAGAGTAGTATTAATATTAAGACTAATATTGTTTATCAGGTTCCCATGTTTAATGAATTAGGAGATAGTAATGACAAGTTGTTATTAGTTGAGTGCAGATTTCACGATAACTATGACGGAATCATAGGAAATGATATTTTACAAAAGTACAAAGCTGTTATAGATTATAATAATAAACTACTTATAATTAACAATAGAAACATTCCTATATTGTATCAGCAAAAATACCGAACAGTTAAATTTATTTCGAATATTGAATGTGGCCTGATGTTATGGAACAAAGGAACTCTGCGGGTGAACTAATTGTTGCTGAAGGTATTTACAATTTGGATAATTTTAAATTTGAGGTCGAAACTGCCACTAATTGTTCGGATATTGTATATTTAACTGAGGTTAATTCATGGCCAGTTTCTCTCGAGAACTACTACTTAGTAGAAGATAATATATTACAGGAGGGGGAAAACAATCGAACGTATTTAGACCAAATTAGAATAGATCATTTGAACGCTGAGGAAAAACTTAATTTACTAAAGACTTTAGAGAATTATAGTCAACTATTTTATGATAACTCAAACCTTACGTTCACCAGTGCAGTCAAACACCGAATAATTACCAAGGACGATATACCTGTATTCGCTAAGACATATTGATATCCCTATATCCATAGGGAAGAAGTAAAAAGATAAATACAGGAGATGTTAGATAACAAGATAATCAGACCTTCCAATTCCTCCTATTCTGCTCCAATATGGATCGTTCCTAAAGGGAAGATGTCAGTGGAATGAAAAAGTGGCGAATAGTTGTGGACTATAGGAAGTTAAATGAGAAGACTGTGGACGATCGTTTTCCAATTCCGAACATAGAAGAAATCTTAGACAAACTTGGTAGATGTATGTACTTCACAACATTGGGTTTGGCAAAGGGGTTTCACCAAGTTGAGATTGATGAGAGGGATACTCATAAAACCGCCTTTTCAGTCGAGGGTGGGCACTACGAGTTTTTAAGAATTCCCTTTGGTCTCAAAACAGCTCCCGCCACATTTCAGAGGCTGATGAACGTAATTTTAGGTGATTTTACGTTTAGTCCTCGACAGACTAGCAAGTGCGAATCTAAAAATCGAAATAGATAAATGCAAATTTTTAAAACGCCAAACCGAGTTCTTGGGGCATATAGTTATACAACAAGGCATAAAACCAAACCCAAAGAAAGTTGAATGTGTCTCCAACTATCCTTTACCGAAAACAGCCAAACAAATTAAACAGTTTTTAGGACTCAGTGGCTATTATCGTAAATTTCTTAAAGACTACTCTAGGATCGCGAAACCAATGACCAAGTACTTAAAAAAGGATGCTAAAATAGACATTTCGGATCCAGAGTATATAGAGAGCTTTATAAGAGAATTTGAAGTAAATTGTTTTTGTTGTTCTTAATTAAGAGAGTTTTGGATGTATTTTCTTTCATCCAAGCATTAATATTTTTGCTTAAAGTTTACGCCAATGGCCCGCCCGACTTTAAATGTGAGTGACTGTACATATGAACCTACCCACGTAGATGGAATAGAAAAAATTTATTTTACATATAAATAGACGATCATGAAAAGCCTATCAATACATACACAAATACATAATATTTTCTTTTGAGCTATTTCCTTATACTAAATTTAAATATTATAAAAAAAAAATTATGAAATATTCAATTAGCAATAGATATGGAGATCGATTGAAATCGGAGTTTCAATCAAACGGTGGGGGAGTTATATGTATGTGTGTACGCATGTATTTAATATGTATATAATGTACATGCTTATTTGATTTGAATACCCCTATTATAATATAAATTGTAATAATTGTTACTTGCTATTGTAAAAACAAGTTTTACATTAGTAAAGTGATAATTCTGTATTGCCATCATAAATATTCTTATTATTGTTACCATGCGTAGACTTTCTTTTGCCTATACAAAGTATATGTACATATGTATGAATGTAGAATAAGTAGGTAACAATTGCGTTTTAATTAAGTTTGCTTTTTAAACTTTTGTTTTTGTTCGATCTCCGAAAGTTTATTGCGTTTCTATGTGATCATGTTTCGGCATGTTCAAACTTGTTGGACATGCATGCAACATGATCGTTTACGGTTGTAATAAGCCAATATATAATAATATACATACCCTTGTGTACATATTTAGTGTATTGCAATATAATATATATAATATAACTTTTCAATTTTAAATTCCTTTTTGATTCTTACTTTGAAGTGAAAGGTCGTTAAATAAAAACTTAAAGCGAAAATTTAAGTAAAGTTATTTTAAATCAAAAATAAAATATAAATAAAATTTAATAAATATATGTAATCAAATAAAACCTCAAAGCGAAAGAAGTTATTTTAAATTTAAATAAAATAAAATTTAATATAATTAATTAAAAAGTTTAAGAACAAAATATATTGAAATATATGTATTAAAAATACCAAAAATAAATTGTGTTTTATTTAAAGCGAACTTCTTAAGAACAAAACTGATAACCTCTGGTTGAAAAGGTTGTGATCGAACCTAAGTTGGAAGATCTTTAAAGAAAGTTTTGTCAAGTAATTCTTGTTGTTGTAAACAGCCAGAGTAATTAAGGATAAAAATTGTTATTGCTTGTAGAAAGATTACAAGCAGTGGTACACAAAACTGTGTTGAATAAAAGATTTTTAATTAAAACCACACAAAATTTATTTTATTTTAACTACAATCTGCGAACTCATACACACACGTTTTTAAAAAGATGAAAACGTAACAGTATTATCACCTCTCCCAGGTTTTTGTCGCACCGTGTTATTTACTATACAATTTGCACGACATTTTTTTACGCGATTTCACTTTTACGTGATTTTTTTTCGTGTAATTCGAGGTATATAGAAATTACCTCTATTTACACAAATTTTATTAGATTGGATTTATTGATTTAAAAAACCTTATATGTAAGCATACAGTAATTCCCAGATTTACGTCATCTCGATTTCAGTTGTTGCGATTTTTGTTGTGTCTTAGAAGTTCGATTTGCGTTGCCATTTGAGTTACGTCACCTCAGTTATTATCAAAAACGGGGAAATCACTACTTGTTTTCTTTGTTTTTTATTTCTGTATTATACTTCTTGCACGTACGTGTGTATATGTATGTCCCTTGACGTAACCGTAATGGACAATTTTGGCATAAAACCGCTAAACATAACGGTTAAGCATGAAGGCTTATCTAGTGATGGAATGGACTTATATGGCCACCGTAGGAGCTGGAAATGTTCATTTTATAGAAGGTAAAATGGATAAGCTATTTATCTTGATATTTTGAAGAATAATGTAAAGGGATAAGCACGGATATTTGGTACTGTTAATAATTTTAAATTTAATTAGCCCAGTGACCCAAAGCATACATCACTGATAGCGAAAAATTAACTTTTGTACAACTTCCCAAAGGTCTTGAAATAGCCTCCTCAAAGACTCGATATAAATATAGGGTCGCCAAATAATTTTTTTTTTTTTTTTTTTTTTTGAAAATGATATAAAAAAAAACTACTGAATATTTTCTCAATTTTTTTTTTTTTTTATTTGAAAGTACAATCCTTCCGGTTAATAATGGAAAGTAATTTCATTCAAATGACTGCCTCGGCTGGACATGCAGTAGCCTACACGATTAGCACATTATCAATTGTGTGCAGCTGTATTTCATCAATGGCTTCACGAATATTTTTCTTTAAAGCGTCAATTGTCTCTGGCTTGTTGGCGTAACACTCATCTTTGACGGCACCCCACAAATAATAGTCCAATGGTGTCAAATCGCAGCTCCGACGTCAGCGCTGCGGCTGATAATGCGATTTTCAGAAACAGGGCGCAAAACAGCGAGTGTAGCTTCGGCTGTGTGGCACGTAGCGCCGTCCTGTTGAACCCAAATGTTGCTAATATCTTCCTCTTCAATTTTTGTGAAAAAAATTCGTTCAACATGGCCAGATAACGATCGCCATTGACTGTAATGGCTACTCCTTGCTCATTTTCAAAGAAAAATGGCCCAATTATGCCTCTGGACCGAAATCCGCACCAAACAGTAACTCGTCTTGGATGTATCGGCTTTTCAATGTAGGTAGGGACAAATGCGACAATTTTGCTTGTTTACATACCCGCCAAGATCAAAATGAGCTTCATCTGAAAAGATGATTTTTGTTGGCAAAATCGGCATCTTCTGTAAGTCGATCGCAGGCCCAGATTCCCAGCGTTGTTCAAGCGTATACACAACCATATTCGTTCAGCGGAAGGATAAAACTAATTATCTGTCAAATCATACATGAGATAAGTGTTACCATTCACGAAATAAGCACTAGTTGAAAAAAACATTAGATGGCGGACCCTATACTATTGAGTATTTGTGGGATGAGCTTGGAAGTCGAATGCAAAATCATTCGTGTACCAATAAGGAACAACTAAAAGTCGCATTTCAGGAAGAATGGCGTCAGATAAGTTCTAATGTGTGAAAAAACTAGTTGAATCCGACCCAAGGAGACTGTAGGCTGTGTACAATTAAAAAGGATATGTAAGATAATAATAATTTTCATTTCAAAATTGAATATAAGAGTCTGTCCGACTTTTAATATGAGCTCAAATTTTGAGTTTCTCGTTTTGGTTTGTTTTATAAAATTTTATGTTACAGGTAGAAATTTATTTATTATTTCTTTTGTCTTGTTATTGCTTAATTAGTACTTTATTTAAAAAAAATTTAAGAAGTTTACTTTTGTTCCTTTAACGTACATCTAAAGTTTTTGTAATGAGTTGCCCGCTTTTAATATGATCGACTGTAAGCAATTCTTATTAAAGTTTATTTTGGTTTCCTATAGAGACTATTTAATTTCCGAGTCAGTTTATGCTTGTGGTGCCATAATGAGCATAACCTCTGGCCTAAGTGGCACTCCATCCTTCTAGGAGTCGTCGCCACCTAACCTACTAATTAAGGAATTATGCCAAATAAAAAAATGTTAAAAACAGTTTTTAAGCATTTTAAGGGATGTTATCAGACAGATAATTTGTTTTTCATTATCAGGGAAACCAGAAATATGCTCTTAAAAAGTGTTTCATACCCATAAAATATACAGTTAAAATCCGAAAATATGATCTAAAAATTTTAAAATGTGCTATAAATAACAAAAATTTCTTGATTTAATAGAAAAAAATCGTATTCAACAATTCTTTTGCTTATATTTAAAGTAAAATAACAAAATTGACAATACGACAGAATAAAAAACAAAAGTTGTATTTCAATTTCAAAGGAGATCTGAATATAGAACATAAATTTTTTTGGTAAAATAAGGAAAAATTAGTTAATTAGTATGTGTTGGTTGTTGTAATAAACAACAAAACATTGACTTAAATTTTCAAATGTAAAGAATTATCTATTAAATCTGAGCAAACATCTTTAATTTCATAGTCTACTGATGTGATGGAGTCATATTTAGAGGATAGCAATTCCTTAAAATCATATTTTAGAACTTAATTTAAAGTAGATCCGCTAAGATCTTTTGTTAGATATTGACATATAAATTTTACTACATAAGGGTAAGCTAAAAGTGAACGTTATACCAGATGGAAATAATAAACAAAAGCACGTCGTTGTCATTACGTATTATTTGTTAAATGGACTTTAAAGTTCACTTTAGTTAACGTTACTTTTTACTAACTCGATTTACACGATTTTTCATATAAATAATTTCTATTCTCGATTTGTAATGTATTTTCTCGAGAACGCATCTATCGTGTAAATCGAGGGATAAGTATATTATGCTCGGAATTTCTACAAATAAATATCTAGATGTGTATATATAGATATCTATAATGTAACGAATTCTTTATAATTTTGACCGTACCTACTGGTTAAATTTTAGTGTATTTTACACCATCGATTTTTGATAGGTAATTTAAAAGGTAAATACAAATTTATTCAGATATGTTTTATTGAAGTCTCAAACAATTTTCAAAAATTTTGTAAACAAGATGTACTCTTATATATTTCGTCCTCCTGAGCATGAAAGTGAAGTCCATTTTTCAACACATTGTTACACTTTTGTAGAAAACGTATGGTAACTATGGGTCGCCTAAAGTACATGTTTTTATGGAAGTGGAAATCTATTTGAACACGTTTCACTAACTACCAATTAGTGTAATTATTATTAAAATTGATTGAAAAATTAATTTTAAATGCGTAAACTTACGAACGTACTATATCGAAAACATGGAAATTTTTAAGGTTTTTTTATTACCTCATTTTGATAATCGATAACTTTGCTTATTGAACTTAGAATAGCAAAAGCTTTATAATTTTGTTATGTTGTTTAGGAATTAATCGTGTAAATGCAACGGCAAATTTTACGTTGCAATATGGTAACTGTGGGTTATTTCTGGTTAAAGTATACTTATGAACAAGGAAACCAGAATATGCTATTGCATGTTTTTTGTCATGCAACCAATATAGTCGGATGTAAGATATTTATATATTTATTTTATTTGTGAATTTAGGCAGCGATTTGTTAGTGCATATTTTACTCATAACAGCATTTTTTGACATTTCAGTTTTAAGAGCATGTTTTCGACATTTTTTCGTACTTAAAGAGCATTTTAATCTCTTAAACACATTTTTGGATTTTTTGTACTCCAAAATACGTCAACATCGCAGTTTTTGAATTACCTGTTAATTGAAATTCATTGCGCCATCCAATTTTATTTCCGTTTACCAGGATCTTAAACAATTTTTGGAAGAATATATGTTTGTATGTCAAATATATTTACCAAAAATGCTAAATAATGACATACACAAGTGCATAAAAGATCAATCTTTATGGATTTGAGTAGATGAAACATTTGATGCCACTGGAAAAAATGTCGCAAATGTAGGTGTTCTACATTGCGATAACGAGGCATCAAAAAAAAAAAAAAAACATTCTAAATTAAAATAGTTTTTTGGACAAAACCAATCACTTCACAACTGCACAACCTTTTCTTAATTAAATTAAAACAAAGTCATAGCCAATGTAAAGAAAGTGTTCTCATAGACAGGTGCTGAGTATTATCTATTCCGTATACACATATGTATATAGAACCGAACGAAAGCGAAAATATTTAACAGAGAATTAGAACTAAAAAAAGCGAATTTAAGTTTTCTGTCTGGTCACTTTGATCCACACCTTCCTTCCGAACTTGGATTGTGGCCATCAATCTTTATTTTTATTGCTACAAACCAATGCCTGCAAACCAATATCAGAATATTGATAAGATGAAAGATTGGAATACAAAACTTAATATTAAATCTAAGCTACAGATTAAAGTAAAAAGCGAAGGACTTGATATAGTAAAATTTATATGACAATATCTAACAAAAGATCTTAGAGCATCTACTTTAAATCAAGTTCTAAAATATGTATGATTTTAAGAAATTGCTATCCTCTAAATATGACTCCATCACATCAGTAGACTTTGAAATTACATTTTCAATCTAAAAAAAGTTTGCTCAGATGTAATAGACAACTCTTCACATTTGAAAATTTAAGTCAATGTTTCATACATATAGTTATAAAATACATAAGTACATTTATAAAAATTAACATATATACAAAATACATACACAACAGTAAAATAAAAATAAAAGAAAGGGAATTTTTAAATTAAAATTACTACATTGTGAATAGGGAGATCGATTATTCGGCTTTTCCAAAAACCGGTTAATTCGAACCGAATAATTCGAAATTTACAATTAAAAAACCGGTTTTTAGTAAAAATTATTCAAATAACCGGTTAACCGGTTCTTTTATTAAAATAAAATTCCTCTCAATTCTTGTTGGATTAGCAATTTAAATTGATTAATTGTCATCCCATGTTGTAGGTTATAGCAAGTAAGTATGCCAGAACAACGTTCGGCTTTTTTTTATGACCTTAACGGACATTTCTTCCTTGACAACACAACGCCCTAATATTTTATCCAGAGATTCTTTTTTTATAGCGCATTTTGTAAGGGTTTCATTTGCCAGCGCATATAGACTACTTTGCTTGCTTCACAATAACGTTAATCTTATAGAAATATTTAAGGTGATTAATAATTCCTGGTGGCGAAGAACCTTTTCAGATCAGTATTTAAGGACACTCAATATATCCAGACTTATTTCCACCGATTTTCATATATTTTCACACTTCAGAGGACATCTGTAAAAATATAAATGCATGTTCCACATATTTAATAGTGTGTGACACTATGGTATGTTATGTATGCACCACGTATTTAATAGTGTAAGCTACTGTGATATGTTATAAGACACCAACCAAGAAGTCCTCGGTTCAATCTAGGCCACACCATCTGACAATTTTCAACAGCGGTATCAACTTACAACATTACTAGTGACTGGTTATGAGCACTTACGCTGTGAAAAACTTCACTAACTAATACATCTGTCATTCGAAGTCGGCGTTTGTAGGTCCCTTTCAATGAGTTTAGTTAATCCTCATTTTCCATACATAAAAGATTAATATTTATTTACAGAAAATAAGAAAAAGTTATTGTTGTTCAAGAGTGTACATCTTTTTCGTTCTACCATGGTTTCCACGTTGTTTGTAAGACGTCCATGGTCGTCGTATATATAAAAATAAGACGTTATATATTAAATTCAGAAAAATACTTAAATGATAGGCATATTTGCAATAAAAAATATGAAAACTTATAAAAATTATAAATATTTAATTTAACCGGTTATTCGTGTTAAAATAACCGGTTTATTCGGTATTCGAAAAATGGACATCTTCAAAAAATCGATTTGACAAAACAAAAACGGGTTAAACCGGTCGAATAATAACCGTTCGATCTCCTTTACTATAAATATAGGTTATGATTACTTAATTAATACTCTAAAACACTTTTTAACACTTACCTTATTAAACCTATAAAAGAAACTCTAAAAGTGAAATGTATATTTAAACATTAAATCATTACCAAACTTTCCTATTTTGTTAGGTAAATACTGAAATATAATTGAAATTAAATAATATTAAGTAAACCCTATATTTACCTGAAAATACAATTTGTTCTTATGCTTGCCCTATTTAACCTAATATAAGGGATTTACATGTCCTAAGTGGTCATATATTGTATATGTATAAAGGTCAATAAATATATAACTATTCACCGTTCAAAAAATTAAACTTTGAAATTGATTTTTATTAATTTTTTTTTTTTACAATATATTTAATTTATATTGGGTATGCAAGTTAATAATGTCGATTTGGACAACCTAATAACAAATACGATATTTTGGAGGGTAAACATCTGTGATTATAATTCAATATTCGGTAGACGCCAAAGGGTAAGCACATATTTTTTCTAATCGCTATAATAATGTCGAATTTTGTGTTTAAAAAAGATCTTTTGCGGGGAAGTCTGATAACCTTCTTCCATTTGAAGAAAACAGCTGCTGAAAGTTATCGATTGTTGGTAGAAAGTTATGGCAAACATGCACCAACTCAAAAAACTTGTGAACGATGGTTTGCGTGATTCAAAAGTTTTTATTTCGACACAGAAGATAAGGAGAGACCTGGACCTCCAATTCGTGACGGACGCGTTTGCACAAAGTAAAACGAAATTAACTACGATAATAATAACACTGGGTGACCCAATTAAACCCACCCGGGTATTATTAGGTATTATATTATTAATTATTATTATTTAAAGGTTTTCGTAGTTTATTTATAACAAAAATAAATGTAATTTACGTATTGGGATTACAAATTATTTTTTTCCGTTCTTGAGCTCAAAAAATAATTAAATAACAAATTTATCAAATCACTGCTTACATCTTTTCTATACCTGCGAGCCAATTTCCAGATCCCGTCATATAAACTTCTCGTCTTTTAGGGCGATCCAACTTTGAAGCTGATTTTGTATTTCTTCAAAGGAAATGATTCGGAGACATGTTAAAAGATAAACTCATACCTCTTTTACGGCTCAGATAGTTTCTGAAAATATAGGCCGTGAGTCGAAATGCCTTTAAAAGAGATGAATATGTGTTGCGTTTGCTTCCGTTACACTTTTTGTTAAAAAGCGAAGAATCCACGGTTTTTTAACCGTAGAACGAGTTAATTTGTGCTTGAAGCGAATGTGTTCCATAATTCAAACAGGCCGTTATATCGAAATGCCATATATGGAAAGCACGTATAAAGAGGTGTGAGTATATTGTATCAGTCTCAACAGCCAGAGAATACAGTGGATGCGGCCTTTGATCGTTTCTAATAATCGGGTGCTGTCATGCCAAACAATAACTTAATCACGTCTGTCTTTATATTCTGGCCGTTTTTCTCACAATGCATGATTCAAATGAAGTAATTGCAGTTTGCTCCGATCATTGAGTTTTAGCAGCTCACAGTACACAATGCCGCCTTGATTCCACAAGAGTGTAAAATTGCACTATAAATATTAAAACAACCTGATCGTATAAACAAACAAAAATATTGTCGACTTGGAAGCGGCGGGTATGGAAGCGGCGAGAAATACTTTAACCAGAAATACTTTATATTTCTGGTCAACATAATTGATCAATAAAGTATTCCCACGGATAATCAAAAAAATATATATGTATATCAATGCAGAAATTCATGTGTCAACAAACTATATGTTTCTGCTGACAAAGTAAAAATGCATACAATGACTTAAATTAACTGTGTATAAAAATTTTATAAAAAAATATGTGTCAATAAACTATACTAAAAGAGATACGATCGTATGACAATTAAATAAAGTGTGGGTAAAAAGTGTACACACACTACACCCTCATCCTCTTAGTTTTGTATATTATTAAAAATAAAATTCGCTAAAAAAAATTAAAATATGCAAACTCTTATAACATACTCTAAAAACATTTTAATTGTTGGGTTTAGTGAACTTATACTAAAAGGTTCTTATTACACAGTAATTTATAATTTTTTTTTTGTTTTTTATGTTAATAAACTTATATTAAAGAATCTTATTACATAATGAAGTGTATTAATTTCCAAAGTTAATGAACTATAAAAAAAAATATTTTTATAACTTAAATATGCATATGTATTTGTCTAAATATAAAGAATTGAATTTTTTAAGCATGTTCTTGTGTACAATCTTAAAATTTGATCTGTCAATTTCAATAGAGACATTTAAGTTGTCTATATTTATAACCTTATATGGACCTTTATATGGTGAGTCGTATTTTCTTCTATTTTCTACTTTTAGTAAGACTAAATCTCCTATATTAATCTTCAGTTTATTTTGTTTATTTTCTGAATCTAAACTCCTTTTCTTTTTTACACTAAGAATAATTTCACGCGCTCTTTTTAATGAATGATGTAGTCTAGCCTTCAGTTCATTCGCATAGTTTTCAAGGTTATATGTTCCTCTAAAATTAGTAAGGCCTTCACCCGGCAGTTTTGGAAGTCTGCCGAAAACTAGTTTAAACGGTGAATAGTCTGTGTCGACATTTGGTGTTGTGTCAAAAGCAAAAGTAAAGTATGGTATCTATTCATGCCACTTGTTATCATTTACGAAATTCAAAAAATATTCATTTAGAACGCGATGATTTCGCTCTATAGTGCCTAATGTTTCATGGTGGTAAGGTGTTGAGAAATGTTGTTTTATTTTTAATGATAGACAAACTTCTTTCATTAATACATTGGCAAATTCTGTACCGCGGTACGTTTTTAAAGCGCTAAATAAACCATACCATACCATACCATAATATAATACGTTCTACCAAAGCTTTTGCGACTGTCTTTGCGTCTTTTGATTCCATCGGACAAGCAACTACATATTTTGTCAGTTCACACTGCATTGTAAGTATGCACCTGAAATGTCCGGAAGGTCTCAATGGCCTAACTGTGTCTACTACGACGGTATCAAAACTGTGTGACGGCGTATCGGTTAAAGTTAAGGGTTCTTTTGTATGTTTTGTTTGTTTTTCTGGCATTCGTCACATGTTCTAACGCAATTTTTCACCATTTTATTCATATTCTTCCAAATGAATCGTTGTTTAATTTGGATAATGTTTTCTTGACCCCAAAGTGTCCTCCATGCGGTGAGTCATGAAACTCTTCTATCAATCTGTATTGTTTTATATTATCTTTTATTCTTCTTGGCATTCTGTATATAATCATATCAATATCATTTTTGTTTATTTTATTATATTCTTCTTTTAATTTTTCGGCCGTTATGTATTTAAATATTTTAACATTAGCATATAATACGTACTTTTTAAATTTCAACTTTTTTAATTTCAGTAAATGTCTCTGAAAACAGAATTTTCGCTTTCACCACATACTATACGCGTTATTTTATCATTATTTTTTTTTTAATTCTTGTTGCAACTTTTCATTATATGTAAATACTCTTCTTTGCATATGCTTTATTTTATTGATGGATGTGCATTCCCACATGTGGAGGTGATCAATCTCCTTTCGAGATATGCCGTTTTCTTTTTTATTCTGAGTACTCTTTTCATTGTTTTTTTTATTGTTATGCATACTTCGTGTTATTGCCAAGGTTTTCTTTTCGTTTTCATCAATACAGTGAGGGATCATGTCTTTTAAGACCGTTGAATTGATTTCAATACGAGACAATGCATCCGCGTTAGTGTTTTTAGATCCTTTTTTGTATATTATGTCGAAATCGTAGTCCGATAGTTCGTCTTATTCTCGTCAACTTTGATGATGGGTTTTTAAAGGTCTATGGTCCGTAACAACAGTGAATTTTCGTCCATACAAATATGGCCTAAAGAATTGTATACTCCAATATATTCCCAATAATTCCTTTTCTATGACAGACTTATTTTTTTCGTGTTTATTTAATGTGCGACTTGCATAGGATATCGGTAAGTCATTACCCAACTCTCCTTGTAAGAGGATTGCTCCTAAGGCTATGTCTGAAGCATCTGTGGCTAGTATAAATGGCTTTTCAAAATCAGGATACTGTAGTATGGGGGGTTTTATCAACTTATTCTTCAGTGTTTTGAATGCCCTTTGGCATTCCTCTGTTCACTACTTTCTACTTTCTTTTTTAATAAGTTATTCAGACACGCACTTATTTCCACAAAGTTCGGAATAAATTGCCTATAGTAGTTACAAAATGCCACAAATCTTCTTACTTCATCCTAAGTTTTCTATTATTGCGTGTTTGGATGGCTCGGCTTGACTCCGTCCCTAGTAATCAAATGGTCTAAATAAAGAACTTCTGGTCTTAAAAAGCAACATTTCTCTGCATTTAGTTTCAAATTGTACCGTTTAAGTCTTTCAAAAACTTGAAAAAGGTTCCTGTTATGGACTACAACCTAAGACAATGATATCGTCAACATACAAGAAAGCTTCTGATTCTAAGCCAGATAAGGCTATAGTTAACATTCTTTGAAAACTGTTAGACGATATCTTTAGTTCAAATGGCAGTCTGTTATATTGATAGTGGCCACTGGGTGTAGAGAAGGCTGTGACTGGTCTGGATGACTCGTCTAGTTCTATTTGGTGAAATGAACTAGTCATGTCCAAAGTGGAAAAATATTTTGGTCTTCCCAGCCTATCTAATACGTCGTCTAGTCTGGTTAGTGGAAATTTATCGTTGACAACTTTTTTGTTCAATTGCTTATAATCCACAACTAAACGCCATTTATTTATGTCACTTTGGTTCTTTTTTGGTACTAGCAGCAAGGGTGCGTTGTAAGGACTAATAGATGGTTGAATGATGTTTTTATCAAGCAAATCTTTTAGCTGATTATTTATTTCTTCCATATGTGTTTGTGGTAAGCGATAGTTTTTAATATATACTGGGGTGCTATCGGCAAGCTGAATTGTCTGTTTATAAAAATTGTTCGTGGTCAGTTCCTCGCCTTCGAGACGGAAAATTGAATGGTACTTCCTTAATATATCGTACATCTCACCTTTTATTTCATTTTCAACATTTTTAAAAATTAACCACATTGAGTAGCTTCTCAAATCTGTTCTCCGAGGAACTGTCATCAGATACTGATGATTTCAGTATATCGTACTTTCTCAGCACTATCGTGGATAGCTTAACGTCAGATATTCGTGAGGGTTTAAGTGTATTCAAGATTTTAACGTGACGCACACCATATTTGGATATTATTGTGTTTGCAACGAATACTCCCCCCGATATTTCCTTGCTACACACAACACTGTCCTCGTTTTCATATTTGTGGAAAAAATCCATTCCCTAAATGCCATCCGTATAAATAGGGAAGTCTTCCGTGACCAAATGATCATCTGTATATGTTCGTCAAAAAGAATATCTAATTCAGTCGCACCCATTGTATTGACACCTCTGCCTGTTATTCCGTTTAATGTGCAAATGTCATTCATGTCACTTTCATAACCGTAAATCACGCTCTCCTTACATAGTGATATATCTGAGCCTGTATATATCAAAAATGTTAGTTTGTAATTTATATTTTTGACGGTAATATAGACAAAATTTTAGGCCTTCGTATTAATAATATGTAGCTTTAGTTCTCCCTCTCTGGAGACTCGTTTTGAATCTCCAGGGCTCGGTCGTTTCCCTGTTGTCGTATAGTATTAATGCAATTTTTCTTGATCCAACGGTTGTTATTATGTGTGGAGTTGTCTTTTCTGTTGTAGTTTTGATTGTAAGAATTCCTTTTTTTTTGTATTGCGGTTGTTGTTTTCGTCAGTATTATATCTTCCATATTGTTGTCTATTATGTGAACTGTTCTTGTCGCCGCTTGGTCTGTTTATGAAATTGTTATTATCTCTGCTACGGTTTCTGTTGTTGTAGTATTTCCTATTGATGTAAAATAGGTTAGTCGATTTTGATGAGTGTAACAATTGCTCTTGTGTGGAAGCAATTTCATAAGCCTGTGTGAGGAAACTTGGTTGTGCAGCTACCACTGCAATTCTTATTTCTTCTTGTAAACCCTTCAAAAAAGTTTCTAGTGCTAATTTTTCGTTCATTCTCTTTATAGTGCATTTTGCCACCTCATTTGGCTCCTCTCCTAGCTCAGACACCTGTAATAGAGTCAGCTCTATGATTAATGAACTGATTTTATCTCTATAATTCATCACACTATCCCTTGGCTTCATATCTCCAACCTCGGAATGAAGACGACTGGTGTTTTTCGTTAGCTTGAAATTCTTAGTTAATGATACTTTTAATTCTTCAAATGTGGTGGGTAATTTTTCTAACGAAAGCACGCTTCTAACTTTCTCATTTAGTCTCATTGCAATTACAAATTTTATCAAATTTGTCCTGCCATGAGCGACAAAAAGATGTCTATGTTTTTCGGACTTCCATCGAACGTCGGAATTGTGTCCGAGGCCTGTTTACTATTAAAATTTGACGTCATTGTATTTTCTCTGTGTTCTTCCAGTATCTGAATTGCTGTATCTTTTAGATTCTTAAATTTACTTATATTCTGGATGGGCAAATTTCCTACTAATGTTTCAAAATTCTTGCCTGTCTGTTCAATAAATTTTAGCCTTTCTTGTATTGTCTCTTCTGTGTATTTTCTAACTTTTGATTTCTTCGCATTTGCTATTAATTTTTCTAATTCCTCAAATATTTGTTTCATTTGACAAAATAGAGCTTTTTAAATGCCTTTAAATGATAAAGTTTTTTTGTTTTCTTGTATTATTATTTTTTTTTTTTAATATAATACACATTTTCTTCATTAAGTTCTTATAAAATTTTACTTATTTTAAATTTATGTAATAATAATGTTTTTTCTATGCGGTCTGGATATTATTTCTGATTACCTGTTTTTTAATATATTGTTGTAAGAATTTCCATATTGCTACTATAACAAAAATTCCTAATAAAATTATTATAATTTCTTGACTAATAGCTATGTTGTTATTATTTACGGCGTATACGTTAGCCTGTCCTTCAACTTTGGCGTCCGCGATACTCATGTTAAGTTCTTCTAGAGTATATCTTATTCTATCTTCTAAAGTTACGTTTATAATTTCTAAGGTTTTCTTCATCAAACTTTGATATTTTCCTTACTTCTTTATTAATTAAAATTCTCCCATCCCCTTTCTCTCAACTTCATTAATTCTTGTATCAATCTCTTCTTTTGGGGGCCTTAAGCTATGTTTATCACTCTCTGTAGGTCCTTGAAAGTTTCTTGGAATCTCCTTTTCTTGCCTCCTCTCCTCTTTGGCTTGAGAAGCTGTTGATCCTCTCTAAATTTTCTTATATTCTGCCTGTATTTGTCCTGCGACCCTTGATACTGTTGGATAGTGATTGGTTTGGGGCCGGCACTTTTTGGTGTTGGGATGTATTCTTACTGAGGTTCGGTAGTAGCAACAGCAATAAATTCGAGAACGTATTCTTCTGATTTTAATAGAAGCTCCCACTTTTTAAAAATTTCATCCACCTCTTCTTGGGATGTTATTAAAAAATTAAATCTACCAAAAGCAGTAAAAAAAATTTCTGTGTTCGGCAGGATCAGTAACCAAAAAAAAAAAAAAAAATCGTTTAGCGTTGGGAAATAAAAATATATTGCTTTCTTAAATTTTGGAAATTTTGCAGGAAAGTTTTGCAGGATCAGAAATACAATTTTAAAAATTTCGCAGGATCGGAAATACAATTTTAAAAATTTCACAGGATCGGAAATACAATTTTAAAAATTTCGCAGGATCGGAAATACAATTTTAAAAATTTCACAAGATCGCCATGTGGTGGCAGATGATGCAAGATCAAAAACAGGATAAAAAAAAAAATAGTTGAGTATTTGCTAAGCACTCCTGCCGCTTAATACAAGCATCAAAATGCCCCTTTTTGAGAACCAAAATAAAAACACTGGTTTTGTTTCTAGATTGATTCTCCTTTTTCTTCTGTTCTTTATTTTACAAAATTCATAGCTTATATACTAAATTAAATCTAAGTCAGCATAATTGATCAATACAGTATTCCCACGGATAATCAAAATATATATATATGTATATCAATGCAGAAATTCATGTGTCAACAAACTATATGTTTCTGCTGACAAAGTAAAAATGCATACAATGACTTAAATTAACTGTGTATAAAAATTTTATAAAAAAAAATATGTGTCAATAAACTATACTAAGCGATACGATCGTATGACAATTAAATAAAGTGTGAGTAAAAAGTGTACACACACTACAATGCATTACATTTATATATTAACATGATGTCGTCAACGTTTCACAAGCACTAACTTTTTTATTTTTTGTCTATTCCTAGATTCCCTTATTCTCTCAATTCTATGTTTATATATAATATTATGTCTGTAAATGTATGCACAATTATATGTGTCGCTCTTGTAGTTAATTCGTTTATCTGTTGTAATATTTATTATGTGTAGCATTTCTTTTATGTATCTCTTTGTGTAATTATTCTCTCTCCAATATTTTTATCTTTTTGAAGACTGGCTTATGTCCCGTTCTTGCACAATGGGCTGCAAGTGCTGTTTTTTGATTTAAGGGAAGATATCCTTGTCTTCAACTTAGTCCCTGTAGTACCAACATATTCCTTCCGACATATATCAGTGTCGTTACCCCCACACGTGATCTTATATACTAAATTGGATTCGTCAATAATGTAAAGTTTCGATTTCATGTTACTAAAGAATTTTCCTCTGGTATTGTTCGTTCTCACTTCAATCATGAACACATCTCTAGGACTTGATTGTAGTAATCCTGTAGCCGTGCGAAAAAATTTAGCTATGTCCAACGTTGTCAACTCAGAGCTTTTAGCACTGTTTTAGTGCTTACCAAAATTTTGAACTAGAAAAATTGTCGAATTAGTGCGTAGTGCCTTTTTAATTTTAGTGTTTTTTGGTAGTAACTATTCATTATTTCAAATGGTAATAAAAACTCGTACAAAAAAATTAACAACAAAATATTTTTTCAAGTGTATATTTAAATACAACACAGTACAAATTGTTTCTTGCATAAAAATTCAACCGTTTGCAAATAAAATCTACATTGATGCATAAATTATATACAAGCATGTGATAGAAATCGATTCGTTTTGAAATTAAATCGAAAGTTCAAAACGAACGAGTCAACTGAAGGTGTGATAGAAATCGTATCGAGTTCATTTTCCATATTTGTATTACTTCAACGTTTTCATAACAAAATACCAACTTTATATTTATTTATTTATTTAAAATTTTAAATATCATACACACATACGAAAAATTTTTGGTAAAAAAAATTACTAAGCTTTTCAAAAAATAGAAATTTATCATTTTTGTATTTCTGGGTTCTTCAAGTGATGATCATAGCTGCAATATCTGGAGTATTGAATTACATTATGCAAATAACATTTTGCTGGTCATTGGCTGGCATGTTGGTGAAATGGATTCCTAAAGAGCCATTCAATGTTCTGCCAGCCAAGAAGAGGTGGGTAGTCCACATTTACAATAGAAGAGTCAACAGTGTATTGTGCCTTTAAAAACTTCTAAGATTCCTTAAATGTCTGCAGATTGGTCTTTCAATAATTGCCATTTGTCATAATCGCCTTAGCTGCTGAGAAAAAATCCCATGTGATTTATCAAGGAAACCCTGTTTACCGTCCGATGTTCACGAAGATGGTGGACGGTGTGTACGTCTCTCGCACCTCGGAATATGTTTTGGTAAGTGTAGGGCGGCCTGATATAACATTAAAAGTCTATTCGTGTCTAAGATATCAGTGCCTCTATTAGAGCCACCTTTAAAGTTTATGTTGGTACCTCTGACTGCCCTATGTAGCCGCTGCCTTCAATCCAAGATTATGTTTTCGAGAGGTATCATTCAAATAATTTATGTAAAAACACTTTACTTTTTGTCCTGTTTCATTTTGTTTAACTTTTCAATATAGCACATTTATTTTTCAATACAGCACATTTGCTTTTCGTACATTTGTTAAAATAACTCAGCGATATAGTTTCCTCCAGCTTATAGTAGGAGCATGTGGTATACCTATTTCTACTGAGATTTTTTTAGACACCTAGAGAAATTCAGGGCAGGAAAGCAGAGCAATGCTATTAATCTATTAATAAAATATTTTATCTATTAAAAAAAAAAATAAGAAATCGTTTTGGCAATTATTTGCATTTTTTACGAAAGGAATTTTCAGTGACTCTACTTAAAATTTTTATTCATATTTTTAAGATTCAGCAACATTTTGAAGAAATTTCTGCATTGTGGTCATTTCTATCTACAATCATTGCCTGTTCGTTTGGAAAATGTAAAAGCAATTCGATTTTCGTTTTCTATCACACTTGTTTTTGTTGAAATTTTCACAGAACGAAATGGAAAATGAAATCGAATTCGATTTAAAGCAAAACCGATTTGAAAACGAATCTTATGTTGCCATCACAACTTTTTTCGATTTTGAGTAGATTTTCTTTTGTTTTCGATCACATACCTGATAGTCTGTGGTAAAAGGGATATGTTTCACGAAATTTTTCTTAGTGTTTTTGAATTTAGTCTAAATGACTTCATCGCCAATACAAATAATCAGTCCAAAAGTATCCGGCAATGGATAAGCGTAACAGCTCAATACATATAACAAATATATATCGATTTAGTTATTGTTATGCTCCATTTATTATTAATTTTGTAGTTGCCACGAAAACAGAATAACAAAAACTGTCTCTGTGCAGACTAAATTATGATAATATGACACCGATAAGAACTCCAAATAACCGATGTAAGATCACAGGTGGAATGAAATGTGTAAATGAATAATAACTGGCTCGTAGTAAATTTCCCGGATCATCACTTCACAAAACCAATAAACTTGCTCTAAACAAAATCAGTCGATAATTATGTTGCAATAGCATACAATAATACTATTATTTTCTTAGATCATTCTCTCTCTTTGTAAAAAATCATTTCCTATTGAAAAACCTAAAAATTAAAAAATCAAATATAAATAAACCTAAAATTAACAATTATAAACTTAGTGCTTAAAAAAGCTACGTTATTTCTCGACTTTAGCGCTTTTTGAAATTTAAAAGTTGACAACGCTGTTTATGTAGGTTAGTGTTAATGGTGGTTTGCGATGTTCCTCCATATATTGCTATGAAGTATCGGATTAAGCCTTCAGTAAATGCGCGTCATATTGATATGACAATTTCCATATGAAGCCCTTTGCGCTTTGTACATATATGTTCAATGTTATTTGCTTTTCTAAGTTCGTTATTGATATATTCAATATGATGCCAAGAATTCTCATTTTACTTTAATAGGACTTATAGACAAATATACATATTACATTTATACTTTTTAAAAACATGGACAGCTGCACATTTCGTTACCTTAAAATACGAATGTCGTATGCAAGTTTTAAGTATTTTAAATTAATTGACTTCATAGCTTAAAAAAAATAAACAATTATATTGAATTCCTTATATACAAAAACAACAAAAACTAAAAGTATGAAAGTGCACTTCACAGTGAAAGTGAGCCACTAACAGTAAATATATTTAATACTTAATATTAATATTTTATTGGGCCACCTTTTGCAGAAATATATTTCTAGGCATCGATTCTAATAAATTTTAAGTGTACGAGGAAGTATCTGCACCCCGTTTTGACTGTGGAAAATCGAGAAGGGGTTCCTGTGACTTAATGGCATGTTTTCTGATATATTGGTCAAGATAGGCCCATTCATTCTCAATAATATTTAAGTTCAAAGATCCACCGCCTGGATAGACATCTTGACGTGATGTGGTGGCTTAAGTGTCAGCTGTAGTTACTACAATTAATGCCTTCATCGGTAGTCTTATTTGGGCCAGGCTCAGTTGGTTGCATTAATTGTTGGGACCATAAAGGCTGGCATACTAAGGACTATCCAACACTTTTAAGGTCAAGGTGGTAGGTAGCTATGCCGAAGACCTATATGGCCAGTTAAGTGTATAAAGACAACTCGTCGCTAACAGCTGCCCTCCGGTGCTAGGGCATGGACCGGTTGTGAGTTGTTTCCTAGTCCACGTACGCCGAATCTGTGTAAGGTCCATCCCCTTACGGCCTACTCGTGGGATAAAAAATGAATGATAATGATAATGATGATGTAAATGAAAATAACATTGATAAAACTGATGACGGACTGGCTATGGAAGAGGAAAACGCATTGGGTCTTCTGAAAGTGTTTTGGGGCTCATGGTGTTTTGGTGTTTTGGGGCTCATTCTTCAAACGCCCTATCGGGTTGTCAGGGTCGAACCAAGGAAAAGAAGGCCAGGAATGGGACGTTATTTCTCTGGCCTTCCTCGAAAAGCCATTAAGGATGAAGCAGCCTTGATAAGGAAGGAGAGGTTGCTCATCAGGAAACACAATCCAACTCTGATGCATACATATTCCCAACTCATTGTTAAATGTTACTCTGAAGTTCTTTTCAATTGTGTTCACATGAAAATATGCAATATAAATAAATACTGTATTTTTTACTTTTTTAACATTTTCCCATTTCATATTATCCATATAGTATATGTATATTAAAACTTTTTTGTAAGTTGATTTGTTTATTTGTTTGTCATTCAATCACGCGAAAACTGCTGAACCGATTTTAATGAAATTTGGAACAGAGATATAGTACTAGCTAACTAAAGTGTTTTGTTAAAAATTAGACGTGGAAGAGGCTAAAATCGGGGAAAACGTGCCAAATTAGGTCATATAAGAAATACATTTTCTGATTCAGTTTGTTTACAAGACAATAACGCGCAAATTTCAAATTTGGAGAGATTTCTTCAAAATTAGATCTCTCTTCATTCAACATCGTACAGAAGAATTTATAGGTATTTTCAAAAATTTTAAATAAAAATTAATCAAGTAAAGTTAGTTTTCAGTGTAGTTTATCGTTAATAGATTGGTTATCTAAAGTTTTTATTAAACTTGGTTGTATTTCGAAGGATTTTGAGAGAAAACGTAAAAATTTAATCTGAAAAATAAAAATGAGAGGCAATTGGTAAGTTTTCATTATGAAAAAAAATGTATCCCAAATATCGGAAATAAATTACCGTAGTCGTAAAAGTGTCTAATACGTAATTAAAAGATACGAAAAAGAAAATTGGATAACAAATGAAACTAAAAAATGTTCTAAATTAAAGTTAATGCACAATGATGAGCGCTAGATAATCAAAAAAAAAAAAAAAATTGCGCAAAGTCCCAACAGTTAGCCCCAAAATTAGTCAGGGAATTGAAAGTATATTTAGAAAAAGAAGTAAGAGCGTCTACGGTTCAAAAATTCCTCCATCATAATAGCTATCATAGCCGAATTAATGGAAACAAACCGTATATTAGTGACCAAAATAGAAAAGAATATTCATTAAAAATTAAATTAATATTCATTGAAAAGAAATTTAAGAATTTCTTATGGAAAACAAATGGCGTGGATAAAACTAAATAAATTAATGGATAATGCCATCTTGCGATCAACTGTGAAGCATAGTGGAATATCACAAATGGAGTGGGTAACTTAGTATTTGTTGAAGGCAATATGTATAAATTTATCTATCTGAGAGTTTAAAGAAAAATGTAAAAAAAGTGGGAAAAATGGGTACTTCGAACACTTTTAAGTCATACGTCGTTGAAGGTTTAAAGCAATCTTTTCATGTTCGTCAGCTCTAGATGCTATATAACTGTCTAAAGGTAATTCAAACGCCGTCCCAGTCATCAGCTATGAACACTATTGAACATCTGTGGAAAATACCAGACAAAAAATTATGGAGTACCCATATCTAACATAAGGGTCCTACGGAAAGCACTTCAAGAATGGAATAAAATAACTTCTTAATCGTGCAAAAATCTTGTGGGGTACATGCCAAAAAGGCTTTGAAAAGTAGCAAAGAATACCCAACATAATACTAAAGCTGACGGAAAATGTTATATATGGCGTTCTGTAAGCATGCAACACATCCCAGGTACACATTAATGACTGCAAAGCATAGTGCCTGAAGTGTGATGGCTTGGAAAATGGATCAGTACGGCTGGAAAGAAATACTTTTGAACACACTGACTCCGTTTTCAGATGAAAACATGCAACATGTCAACAGTGAAGTGTTGCTTAGAGCAAAATAGCATCGACATTTTTAAATGGACAGCTTAATGACCAATGTAATGAATTCGTGATGTAGAGCAACATTATTGTTGTTAAACCTAAACTTCTTAGTGACTTTTGGACAGAAGTCTAAAAGAAATGATAAGCAATACCTAAGGAACATTGTGTAGGAGATACAGTGGCTCAATTTAATAACCGGACAGTTAAAGTATATGTATTTTTACCAAAAAAAAACAACATTTATCCACTAAACTAAAAAAAATATGTATTTTATTTATTTACATGGGACTGATTAGAGATATGTTTACAATGGATGAAAAAATCTCTATACAAAAAGCAAAAATAAAAAATTCAAAATTAGAGAAAAAAGATCAAATTAATAATCGGACACTTCAAAATTTCTAAGTTTAAGTCAGCGTTGTTTTTAATTTAGTATTTTCTTGAGAATCGCCTTTAGCCTGTTTTTAACAGGCTCCTCTAACTTTTGGCAGTCGGAAAGGTCAATTCGTACCCATTCCTTCTTAAGAGCGATTTTTAACTTAGTGGTGTTAGATATCGACCGAGATTTTAATTTATTTTCGACATATGCCCCAAATTCACTATAACGTTGATATCAGGAGATTGTGGCGGCATTTCCATAACATGGGGACAGTTGTATAATAACCGTATTATGTGCTTTGTGCTTCGGATCGTTATCTAGATAAAATTTAAAATTGTCCGAACTGCACTACTTTTGTACACTGGCTGCCAAATTTTCTTTAAAAATGGTTATATACTTATACTAGTCTATTATTTCATCAATGAAAACTTCTGATCAGGCCCCGATGTAGACATACTGCTCTAAACCATTACACTTCCAGCAGCGTGTTCTTCCCTCGGTTTTCTCCAAATATAAGACTCCATGTCCAAGAGAAAAAATTACATAATGTATGTCTGCATCATTACATAATGTATGCCTGCAACATTACATGTTTCCCGCTCAGATGGCCAGTCATATGTGTGGTGGAAGCCGAATGAAGAATTAAGATCGTACAATCTTCGCCATACAATAAAACACGGTGCGGGAAGTATAATGATTTGAGACTCTATGTCTGCAGCGGACCCTGTTTAGCTGGTTTTTATTTATAGAATAATGAACCAGTATAAAAAAAAATTGTTGATTCCAACACGTCTAATGTTTTATGAAACAATTAAAACCAAACAAATATAAACTTAACTTCATGTTAAAGGCGTCAATAAATGTATTTAAAATAAATATTTAACAATTCGGTCTTAAGGTAGAATCGTAATGCACCAATAATTAGTCTATTTTATATGCCAATCATGTGATTATACAATTTATTGGCTCATACGGTAACTCACAATATTATTGTGCTTATTTATCCCAATAAAATGCATGCCTGATGCGACAATCGTATGAAAGTTTAAAAGACAATCATGCACTGATGTAAATGCCAAAAATACACCAATATTTGTTGTATTCTTGTGAGGCAATTGAAGAGGACAATACTCACCAACTTTTATTGTTTGTTGATTTCTTTCTGAAAACACCTGTTTGTACGGTATTTATAATTTTCATCGCTTAAAATATTCATTAATTATTTGTGTGTAAATTGCATCACAAACTGCTACCCTTTTTTTAATTTTTCATGCCAAAAAAAAGAGTTAAATTACCCCCACATAATTTAACATACCATCAGTCCATCACTGCTTTACAAATGTCATGTAACGGCTTTGAGAAATTCTATTTTCTACAGAAAGTTACGTTACAGCAACGTGACATTAAAATTCAGTAAGCATTTACATTGATTCTCATATACCATAAGGGAACAGTTGACACGTTACGTCACGACAACGTTTGGCTAATTCTTTAGTCAAACTTAAGGTAGAAACCTTTACTTGTGGCAAGTTGCTCTGACAAAAAAGAAAAAAAAAAGTAGGCGAACCATTAATTTGTACAATTGCTTTTCTTATAAATTCGTAATGGTGCCTTACAATCAAAAAAAAAAAAAGAAAAAAATCTGTTCCAATAAAAATTATAAATTTATTAATGAAAAATATACAGAACGCATTTTATTTATTTGCTTCTTGCTATAAATTCCAATTGATATTAGAATTTTAGTGGTAAAATACAGAAATGAAAGTAAATCTTTTTGTGAAATCTCCATGCAAAATTAAAAAAAATAATAATAATTAGAAATATAAAAGTACTGAAAAAGTTGAAAATAGACTTCCTCAAAATAAACTGAATCGCATAGACCTGAGCTTTATTATAAAAGAAGTTGGCAGAAGCCCAAAAGTTTATGTCACAAAATTGGCCAAAGATCTGACAAGATCCGGAGTGAAAGAAAAACAACGTTCTATCCTCGAAACTTAGTTTCTATTGATATAAGTCGGGGGAGGTAGTTTAATGGTTTGGGGTGCTGTCGCTGCTTTTGTAGTAGGGAAGTTGAGCATATTGAAGTTAAAATGGATCAGTATCAGTAAAAGTCCATTCTGGAACAAAGGCTGAAATCATAAGTCGATATATTAAAGCTGGGTCAAAGTTTGATTTTTTAACAAGACAATTATCCGAAGCATGCGGCTCAAATAGTTAAAGATGGGTTGCTTTACTTTGTACTTCGACAGATTTATAGCCCAGACTCAGTTATTATTGATAACGTGTGAGCGATTTTGAAAAACGCCTGAAAATTATAATTGGGCTACGAAGAACATGCTAGAGCTATGGCAACGAATATTAGACGAATGGAACCAGACTTGCCTTATGTTTTTGGGTAATATTGTAGAGAGTAGGTCTCGATTCTTTAACAGGTTCGTGGACAGTAAAATTTTTAAAAAATTGCTTAAAATGAAAGTCGTTTTATTTATTTATTTATATTCCTATAGCTGGTTTGAAGTCTACACGTAACAAAATTATATCGCCGATCTAATTTGACGTCCGCAGATAGAAAAATACTTCATTTCATATCATGTGTAGACTCTTGTTAGAACTTAAAAATATATTACAAAAAAATTATATTACAAAATAACAATAAGTATTAGCAAAAAGTAAAAATGAATCTAAAGTGTAGTAATTATGTACATTATGAAATAATGAGTTTAAACATTCTGTGAGCTATGACACTCGAGGATCTTTTAGCTATGGGATTTTGTTGCCTCTTAAAGTTTCTGAAAGGATTAGACAAAGTTTAAGGGAAAATGGAACATCGTGAATTTCATTAAAGTCAAGGCATTTTTTGCAGTGGCATCGGCCATTTCAATATGTGATGGAATCCGTAGTATAATAATTTGGCTTACAGCTTTAGGGAGGTGTAAAATGTCGTCATATAATCCATTGTGATTCTTTTTAAAGGCTTTGACGGCACTTAGGCTATCGGTGAAGATAATTGTCTTTATTCGTTTTTGTAAAGCATATTCAACAGCACTTTTTATTGCGTAAAATTCAGCAACAAAGACTCCAACAAAATCTGGTAGACGTTTTTCCAAAATTACTTTAAATATTTGATTGTCCAGACTTTCAACTATTGAGAAGTTCGATACTCCATTATGGGAGGAACCGTCGGTAAATAGCATTATGAGAGGAAGAAAGCATGCAATTTTCTCGCTCATTGATTTTCTAAATACAAGGGGATCAGTAGTATTTTTGTTGGAGTATGAAAGGCTGTCATCGATTTTCAGTAAATTATTTGCGATAATAGGCGAATGTGGGTTGAGAGGTGTTAAAACTTGAGCTTGTTTAAGAAGAGCAATTATTTTCTCCATGCAGGTATCAGCTGTCAATGGGTGTTGTAAGTTTTTCCAAAATGTGTTACGGAGCGCATCACTAGTTATTGTAATGGACCTTAACCATTGTCCTGGAGCAATTATTTATTGCGGTATTCAAACTGTATATATTTTTGTTTGATATATATAGTGATTCTATGTTGTGTACTGCCCATTGTAAGAGATTTGTATATCGATAGGGCTGTCTGTATGTGAAGGCCTTTACTACGGGAACATATCAGCTTTAGGAAGTTATTTACTTTCCTAAGCTTTTTCGTCAGATATTTTACATGTTTATTCCAGAGAAGGTTTCTGATAGGTTAAGCCAAGAATTCTCATTTCCTCCTTAATATTGGTATGTGCTTTTCTAAAATGAAGTATCTGAGCAATTTTTGTATTTGCAAACGTGCAATAATTATATTTTCTCAACGTGTATAGCTACGTCTCAGCTTTTGGCCCACTGGTTTATTATGCTGTCTAGATTATTCAAATTTTCTGCTACTGTTTCTGTTTCACCTGAAGTAACTGCAAATATATTGTCTGCGTAGATCCCATGCCTGGCGAATTCTCCACAGCCTTAGACAGAGTTTGCATAAATGGCGTAAAGAACGACTGATAGGGGAGAGCCTTGCGGGGCACCATTATCGAATTGGTAAGTTGAAGACATGAAACTATAAACCTTCACCTTCATAAGACGATTGGTAAAAAATGAATTTATGAGTGAGAGTATTTCTATTGGCATATTCTAGTCATTAAGTTCCCGAAATATATTTGTCACTACTACGCGGTCGAACGCCCTTTCGATGTCCTCCGACGGCACCATGGTGTATTTCTTCCTCTTCAAGTTAAGCCGCAATGCTTCCTTTACTTGGCGTCTCGGCAAGAATACGTGCTGATTTGTGTTCAGTTTTTCTTTGCAAGATTTAACAAATCTTGAAATAGTTTTCTCGAAATTTTTAGATATCACAGGTAGCAGCGATATGGGCTAATAGGCCTCAAGCTGGTTGGGATTTATATTGGGTTTCGGAATGTGAGCTAACAGCACCATTTGGGGGAAAACACCAACTTCTAATATATTATTGTACAAGTTCCACAGTCGCATTTAAAATTCAGCAGGAGAATTTTTTATCATGGCGTATGTAATTTTGTCGTGCATATTTCCACTCTGCCTATCATTTCCATATGTTGGTTTCCAGAGGAGGTTAATTTATTGAAGTCATAGTTGGCTTTATTGACTATAATATCCTGATCAAAGGCATTATCCGATCTGAGCGATGACCAGAAATTACAAAAACTGTCTATCTGTTGAGGGTGTGAAAAAATATTAACATCCTTAAATATTGTTGGAAAACTGTTGATCTTGTTGGTTCTTAGATTTTTGATTTTGCTTCACAGATAACGGACACCCATGGATGGATTCAATTAGTTGAGAAAATTCTGACATGTGGTTCTCTTAGCGGTTTTACTTTCTCTCTTGACTTTTGCACGGTCTCTTTTATATTCAAAAGCATTTTGTTGTTAGCGATACCTTTTAAAAATTTTCTATGCGTTCTGTCTTAAACGTATAAGTTCTAAGATTTGAGAGTTGAACTAAACTGGATTGTTTCTGTACGATTGATGGGTAAGTGGTATTGACTCATTTGCTGCGCTTCTTATTATGCGATTTATTTGTGCTGCCTATCTATTTATATTTGCCGAAATTGGGAACTTTCCGTTAAACATAAGCATTTTTTGATCAAATAATTTCTAATCAGCTTTTCTGTCTTGAAAACGAGGTATAAACTTTCTCTCTGGTTGAGTACTACTGTTCTTAATTAGCAGGGGGAAATGGTTCTTAATCTCTGACAAAGGCAAGCATTGCCATGACATGCCGGGCGCGAGGTAATTGCTACACATTGTTACATCAACCGATGTTAAAGTATTGCGCGTAGGAGACCTATCATTTCTCCCATATGTAACCGCCATGGGAATTAGAAGCAGAACCCTATAGAGAATGTTGACAGTTAAAGTCTCAGAGCACTAGGTGGTGAGAGTTGCTTGAGGTAGATATACTATGTACCATTTGATGAGTGAGTTTTATGTCGCATTCTTTATATATGTTTGTGATTTGTAAGTTTATACCACACCCTATTGTTTGAGTTTGAAACAGAAGGTCGACATTTGAAACGTGATTTTCGTTAAATTAAATTTGTTCTTAAAAAAAATAGCGATACCTGATTTTTACATACGAATAATCTTTGTTGTGATAAAAGACCTTGAAGCCTGGTAAATGTAAGAAATGTGAATTATTTTCCGTAATGTGTTCCTTGCAGAGCTATGATGTTGGATCTGTGTTTAACAACAATTAATTCCATATTTGTGAGTTGCAAATCATTGGATGTTCCATTGCAAAATGTAAAAGCCATTATCCATTCTATTAAAAACTTTCTCTATTGTTTTTCGGTAATGTTTCTTTGTAAGTATTTGGTGTTATGGTTGTATTTAATTCAGGGAAATTATCATAGAGCTGAGGGCAGGGTGACATCTCGTCGACATTTGACCCCGTTTGTAGGTTTAGGAAGTCTCATGGCATCCATAATATCGTCTATGATCATTTCCCCAGTAGGATTCTTATCGACTATCATTGGTGATTTTACCAGATTATTTAAGTTGTTTTCATGAAAGAAATCGTTGTCATCACTTGAAAAGCTTTCTTCTAAGTTGTTTTTGAGTTAAATCGTTTTATTTTTTTTTTTTTCATTATTATTTTTTTTTTTTTTTTGTCGCGTTTTTGTTGGAGATTTGTTTTTCTTTTTTATAGTTGAGTGTGTGATTGTATTAAATGTTGTGTTTGCGTTATTTGATGCGTTTATTGTTGCATTATTAGTTTTTGAGTTGGAAAGAATTGTTTTGTCTTGTTCTGTATGTTGATTTGTAGCTGTATTATTTTTTAAAATATATGCAATTGTATTAGGTATTGTGCTTGATGTAGTTGGTGCTCCATCTTTAGGTTTCAAGTATGTGATGGCCGTAACATTCTGCTTTGCATGCTGATTTTCGATTGTAGTTTTCGTTGTAAATGGCCCAGGCTTCTCTTGTCGTATATTTTCGGTTTATACGAAAGTAATTAACCGATTTATGCTTCCGGAAAGTTGGGCCACTAGAATCGTATGAGGTGTGGCCCTCAATTTGATATTTAATACA
Source organism: Wohlfahrtia magnifica (assembly GCA_023159175.1). Taxonomy (NCBI): domain Eukaryota; kingdom Metazoa; phylum Arthropoda; class Insecta; order Diptera; family Sarcophagidae; genus Wohlfahrtia; species Wohlfahrtia magnifica. The sequence goes on from JAKWBJ010000135.1 coordinate 71,537, forward strand.
AAACTTACAAAGGCACTGTTTATGTGGTGGTTGGTAGCCGCTTTCTTTGCATTGTTCGACGTTTTAGCATCTTTTCCTAGTATGGCCAAATTTCTGGTAGTTGAGGCACAGCATGGGATTTGGAATGAACTCGTGGACTCTAACCAACTCCCAACCCAGTTTTTTTTTCTTTGGGCGTTTAATCAGGCCGAAGATAACAATGGCAGGGCCAGTTGCCAACATTTTCTCTCCCTACCTTTTTTGGCTTTCAAAAATCTTACAGCAATTTCATGATTTGTAACTTTGATCAAAAGATCCACAGCGTTCATCTCGTTAACCTCTAGGCGACCTGCAGAAATATGATTCAAACCTCTTTACATTTGGAAGACGTTGTATGACGCAAGAGAACGTGGAGTTTCATTTTCCTTAAAACTTATTGCCGTGGCAACAAGGTAACGAGGCATATTGTGTTCGCCCGGTTTGCTCTTCTCGTTGGAGAAAAGTTCGCAGAAACGGTTCGCGTCCGGAAGATGAATCTCGTTCACCCAGAAAGTAAAAAACCAAAAAGTAAAAAAAAACCGAAAAAAGCTCAAAAAGAAAATACACAACGAATAAAGAAAGTATGTATGTATGAGTTTAAATGAGTAACTCTTTCAAAACTCTAAATGTAAAAGAGAACGCAACAGTAAATTAGACGCGTAATCAACCGACGCGAAGATAAAAGTGTGCGCACTCGGCTATAGCCAGACAAAAACAGTGACATTCGTTTTATCTGTAAATTTTCAAAGATATCAAAAATTTGATTAAATAAATGTTATAACAATAGACAAATGAGCATGTTTTAATCGTTATATACAATGAATGCTATAGCATTCACGACAATACTGATGAAATTTTTTGACTTAAATTATGTGAATGCTATAGCATTCATTAAAAAAATTCAAAAGAAAAAGGGCTTTATTTCCAATTATACGGCTTTAAGACGCTATATGCGTACTACTGCAATTGTTTTGATTTTCACGAGGTAAATTCCACTGCCAAGCACTCTCCAGGACACAGTGCAGAATTATTAGAACAATGCAGACATTGGTATGATGTGAATTTAATAATTTTTTGTTTATAACTGTACTTGCATTTTAATAAACACGTTTTACGGTTATAATTTAGTGGCGGTGGAATTTTCTATGATAATGTGTATCTTGAAAATCTGTTGTTGGATTGTACCTAATATACTCTTGTTGATTTGCATTTTCAAGCACGTATTCACGTCCATGTTTGTAGTTATTTTAAAAGCGTATCATTCATTAACTCGTCCCGAAAGTCCAGAAAACTAGCGTTTGAATCATTTATATTTTATTTATTTATACGCATAGTGGTAAAAACACAGAAGTACACTATGTGACAAAATAAAGTATAAATTTTTAATGAATATGATAATCTTGCTAAGAATTAAAAATCATTTAAGATATTTTCAAAGCTTATTTTAAATATAAAATAGTAACGCATCTGAAAAATAAAAATCAATTTTGATATATACAACATAGAAAAAAATTAATTTTTTTTGGATTTTTTATAAATTAAAGAATATTTTGCACGCGACGAAATAAAGTAAAAAAATTAAACAAATTAGATTAAATCAGTGCCTACATAACATTATAACTACTTATGATTTGTTTCGCGCACCTTTTTTATTTTTAATGACATCTCGGTATACTATTGACCAACTTGCCTAATGTTTCTGAAGATATCCTTATTTATTTAGCCTGTATCTTTGTTGACAAGCTTATGGCTTTAGTTTTACTATTTAAAGATATTTTAACGTCCCGAACTGATGTTATTTTATCAATAGAGTTTAAATTTGATCACCCCAACAATCTTTACCATATTTGGGTTTTATTTTCAAAAAATTTCCTTACAATGCGTAATATGTATTCAGGATTGTAGTCTTGTTAGAACAGATTCGATCCTAATTTCATTATTTCGGCTTATTTCTTAAATTTTATTAGCTGCGATACTGCCACCGATTTTTACTAAGTTAGTGACTCTTTAAAATGCCAGACCTATACCAGAATGATCTCTAAACTATGATTTAGAATATACTGAACGAAATAAATTTTGTCGTGCCCACAACTTAGAAACTTATCGGCAAAATTAATTTTTGATTAACAGTATGTTAGCAAACCAATAAATGAAATGTAATTTACTTTTTCCACTCTCACCATTTTTCACGCCCTATGCAAAATTCCTCCAAGAAGGCAAACCCTAAAGACATTCACAAGGAACCTCAGAGCAGAGATGAGGACATTCTGCAACATGGCCGGAAAAATCCCATCCGGACATGGAGTCTTATAAGACACAAAGTATTGGACTACCCATGTCACCTTATCCAATGTCACAATATCAGACACCAATGACCGTTCCTCATCCGTCACCGGAGCCAAATACTTCCTCCGGCTCCTCAACCATTACCTCCCTACAACCATGGGAGTGAGTCTCCAGGAGAATACTCAAGAGACCCTATGTTACCAAAGACAGCTTTGCTCTTGGATAACACCCTTAACGGTAGTAGCAAGAGTTTCTAAATTTGGTCCAAATAACTTAACACCAATGACCCGTTCCTCATCCGTCACCGGAGCCAAAATACTTCCTCCGGCTCCTCAACCTTTACCTCCCTATAACCATGGGAGTGAGTCTCCAGGAGAATACCAAGAGACTCAGAGCCAGATTCTGCCCATGAGCCGTCATTCCTATGTTACCAAAGACAACTTTGCTCTTGGATAACAGCCTTAACGGTAGTAGCAAGAGTTTCTAAATTTGGTCCAAATAACTTTGTTGTCAATACAAATAATCAGTCAAAAAATGGGCGGAATTGGATAAGTGGAACCTCCCATACAAATTAAATATTGGTTTTTGTATATCGATAGAACGATAATAGAGTGGTAGGTTCTGAATTTGGGCTAAATAACTTTGAAGTCAATACATATCATCAGTCGAAATATGGGCGAATTTAAATAAGTGGGTATGGCACCTCCTATACAAATATTGATTTTTGTATATCTAGATAACGGTAATAGTGAGTTTCTAAATTTATTCGAAACAACTTTGTGGTCACTCAAAAAGTTGGCTGAATTGGATAAGTGGGAGTGGCACCTCCCATACAAAGTAATATTAAATTTTGTATATCTTCACAACCGTAATAGAGTAAGGTTCTGAATTTGATCTAAGTAACTTCGTAGTCAATATTTTTGTATATCTAGAGAACGGTTAGAATGGCAAATCATTAGTTGTAATGCATTCCTTTACATTTTTTTATAAGGAATACATTGAATAGGTATACAACACAAAGACTCCCAGCAACGCGGGAAGGGTTACTCTAGTAATTCTTATCACTTTTGTCCCATTTTGTAGTTTCTAGAATGCTAGAGCAACATTTGGTATTTTTAGGGCCTTAGTGTCACATAACATATAACACCCAGTGATTATTTTTGACAGCTTATTTTATAAGTGTTATTTGATGATTAGAATCAAATATTTCTTGCTTCAAAATTACTTCAATCTTGTGCACATACTTAAGGTGTTTAATAAGTAATGGTGACCTACTGCTTAATATTTTAGGACACTTAATACATCTAGCCTTGTTCTTTCCATCGCGTTCAAAATATTTCCACTCTTGCATGCATGCATCAATTTAGTAGTTTAAAAATTTTTAGACAAAATTTTATCATCAGCACGCATGCTATAGCATCCACATCAAGTATTAAGCTTCAATTTTACGCAATGCAATTGCGCAAGAAAATTTGTAAATATATAGAGATTAACTAAGGTAGTACGACTGTACTTAAAGAAACAAATAAGCACTGCCTTGACTGGTATATTAATTGCAATAACTTAAGGTTAAATTAAATTAGAAATAACAGACTTTAAGTGTTGAATGGTATAGCATTCACGTTATTCTGCATCATCATGAAAATGAATGCTATCGCATTTAAGTCCACACCAAACAAAAGCGTAATGTATAAAACTAAGTGTATGCGGTTTTTTTTAGTGAAATGGATACTGAAATTTTAAAAAATGTAGAAAAATGTGTTTTCGTGTTGTACACCAAAAAGACAAAGCAGAAGTAAAGTTTAGAATATTTTTAGTTAAATTTAAAAAAAAATATGGTACTGTTGTTGATGGTGTAGTGATACGTCAGGTTTGTAACCACATATTAAAATACAATGGAAAACAGACCTCCAATCTTATTCGCCACAAGTGTTATGTTATCCAAAACTGCAACGCAGTTCTAAAACAAGTGAGCTGTGCAAATATTGGAGGCATAGGCTTATTAAAGGCACAGTGTACACAGTTACGACATAACAACAACTAAATAACAAAATTTTTGAAATTGAACTTTTCAGTATGGAATATGAAATATAAAATATTAATACATAATATAGCTATCTCGCTTTATGACACACTGTAGCAAATTTAAATTTTATTTCATTTTATTGTTGATGACATTTCCATGTAGTAAAAGTATCAATGTTTTAAACAGCTGTTTCGATTTTATTAGCTGTCATTGGTGTCGTCATTGTGTACACTATGCTGGTGTGATCGCAATAGGTAGTAGGGATTTTCGATTGTTAAGGTTTGAGGTTTGAAAAAACTAGTAAAATCGCTTATCAATATTGGAACAAAATATGGAAATTATATATACATATCAGACTTGGTGTCCGATTCTACAACCAATTCACGGAGGATAAGCATAGAAGAAGAAAAAAACTGAAAATTAAAGAATTCAAAATAGCTATAATAAGCGCATGGCAACATTAACTACATATTTTTGGACTGATGATTTTATTAAGACACTTTTTTGTAGTATTTTTCGAGGTGGAGTTCGCATGTTAATTTATTTAAATCAATTTCGAATAATTATTTCAAAATTTAAAAAAATCAATCAATGAAAGACATAGAATGTCTGATACCAATATTTCGCTTCTTAGTGCACTCGTACACATATTTCAAAAGTTCAATATTGTAGCAGAAAAATACAAGGTATAAAGCATGGTGAAATTATATAAGGTGAAGTTGTTTGTCCGGCTGATTGCTTTCTTTGTGTTCATATGCTGTCAAAAGTTTTTCTTGCACAGCAGTAGCTTACTAAACAGAACAATCCAATTATCTTATTGCAAAAAACATGCTTCAAAATATGTCTAAATATTTAATGTTCGTAATTGCAAAACATCCAGAAAACGATAAGTTTGAAAATTACAATTTTCAACAAATTAAAATATTTTTGATTTACATGTATTAACTGTATACAACAACTTTTGTTTATATTTTTTTATATTTAATTTTTTTGACATTTGCAATACAATATACACAAATTATTGCCTGTTGCTTTTGTGCAAAAATAAGTTGTAAAGAAAACTTCGTTTCGATTACGTTTACCTGACGATTAAGGACCAATTAGTCTAGAAGTAACGTAGACGTGACGTGTCTGCTGATACGATAACTAAATGGAGAATACATACAAATGATTAGTTGTTTTGTAACGAACGTAACGTGGACGTGATGTTACTGTTTTCAGCAGAATTTTTCTACGTTTTTACTTCAGACACAACAACAGCAGACATAAAATTGTAAACAGAGTTTGTGTTGTCATAAAAGTGTAAACAGAGAAATCATATATATAATTATTAAATAATAATAAATTTAAATAAAATGGATGATGAAAAATTAATAATGTTGGTGCAAGAGAATGAATTAATTTGTTTTTTTTTACACATACACAGTTGAAAACAGCTTCTTCACCACCTAACCACTCATGACGTTTTGATCACGTTACTTTTACGTCCCGTCTACGTTCCTTAAGAATATAACAAATATTTGCGAAGAAAGTGATTCAGACGTCGAATTAATAAAACCATTGAAAATAAATAATTTAAAAGAAAACAAAGCAAAGTTCCAAATTGAAGCATTATACACTATATGGCTTCTTTTCTGTATCAACCATTCAATTCTTGCCGAGATGAAAGTAAATAAGAAGTTAAAGGCTTTTGTGTTTTAGAAGTAAGAAAATCTATGCAGTTTTCTGAGTGTCTAGCCAATTCAGCAACGGTTGAAGAAGGTATCAAACTATTTGTCTCGAATTTTATTATCTCAGTAAATCCGTTTGTGTCAGAAATTACATATATATAACGAAGTAACTTGTTATAGTTATTTAATAATAAACATTGATGCTCTACAATGATGGGAAAATCACAATTCAGAGTAACCCAGACTTAAAAATTTAATCAAAAAATTCTATATCAGCAAGCGGTTAAGCTTATGAGAGAATTTTTTCTGAAGCAGGTAATATAATAACCGGTAATCCTAACCGCATAAGTCGGCAAACTTACTTTTCTTGAATTCAGTATATAAAACAAAATTAAAATAGAATATATGTACAATAAAAACACAATGTTAAAATATCAGTTCACACCGTAAGACGTCTGACAGAAAATAACTCTCATGGTCCATTGTTAGAAAAATGCTAGACGTGTTGAAGCAAAATATTCAGCAACGTTTCCGGTTTGCGAAGCTCACCTAAATAAGGATCCAAATTTTTAGAAACTTATAGTTTAGAGCGATGAGTCAAAGTTTAATGCCTTCGGAAACGACGGCAGACCCTATGTACGACGTCCCGTAAATAATCCAAAATACTCTAAGACTGTCAAGCACTTAATTGACTTATTTGCTTGTCCACAACTGTAGTTCACAATATTCCGCATAATATTGAATACTTAACTAAAAAAATTTTTGAGTTGTGACACTATTGCAGTAAATTAGCAATATGTTAAAGAATACAATTTAAAAGAAAAAAATTTTAAGTTTGAAGTTTTATGTATTCATTTAACTTAAAAAATACACCTGAAATTGTTTATTTTTTAATTAAATACATGATTATGTACATATTTTGCTACTTTTAATCGCTTTCAATAAAATAAAATAAACTAAGTATAATCCTTGTTGATTAAAAATATATTGACAAGAAAAAATTTTGCTTTATGCTACAAAAAGTACTTAATATATTCGTAACATTCAAATCTCTTAATTGCTTCTGCGGATAATATGAATCTTTGGAAAATATACACAATAGCATTGTAACTGTAAACATTTATTGATGTAACACTTGCTGTGGCGAATCAAAAGCAAAAAAATTCTTTTTGATTGCGATACAGCACATCTCTAATATGTACCTTTTTCAAACATCAACATTTTCTACTCTCACTTCGACCAACAGAAAGTTAAAGTTTTGTCCGCCCACTGAAATTTATTTTAACATTGGTCTCTTTCACATAGGTTAGTATAAGAATATTTCCCTAAAGGCGACAAGCAAAATAAGAGCGAAATATTAGAAATAACGTAACAATTTTATTGTTTATTTGAAACTGATACTTAAAACCTTGATTAATCCAACAAAAAAGGGCGGAATTTGTATTGAGTCAGCAAAAAAACAACTGGTACAGTAAAAGTCTCGGTTTTAAATTCAGATATCTTTGTAATGTAATCAAATTGTAATTCTATTTCTATGACACTTTGTATTACTTCAAAATCAGTGTCATCTCTAATTTTTATAAAACTTAGATCAAAAGAGTTTGGCATACTTATTAGCTCTTAATAAAAATGTTTTAATTATAGATTTAACATTGCAAATTTATTAAATTGACCTATGCTGTCAAGTACAACAAATAAAATAAACACAACAAACAAAAAAATTGACTATATGCTAGCCGTTAAAAGGCGCCAAGCGTACGGTAGAATCCAATTAAGTAATACAAACAGAGAACGAAGTACTCCGAAGTCTCGTCGTGCATAGCATGGAAAATATCATAGATTCCATAACATGTTAGTATCAATGCTTGACAATATTGTCCAAATTTTTGTTATTGAGAACTTGGCGTACTTTTTAACACACAGAAAAACGAATTGAATAAATTATATTTTGTTTCAAAGCAGTGATTTTCTGTGTCCCAAAAGTTATTACTGTGATTAATACCCTAAATAACAAAAATATGAACTCAACGGTAAAGAAAAACTGCTGTCATATAGTGTGATGACGTGTCATGGTATGTATCATGGTTCAATGGGGTCAAGACAGTTCTCCTAGATATAATGTCAAATATGCCACTATATATTACTAAGGTCTAGTTCATTCTGTGAGAAAATTTAAAACTGTTATAACCTAAAGGTGACTATAATAAGTACTAAATTTTTATCTATGGCTTATTTAAAAAAGTACTTTGGAAGTGTACAGCTATATTTTTGCTATGAAAACAGGAGTGTTTGTAAATTATGCTTATTTTTGATTTTAAAATTAATTTGTTAAATTAAATTTAAAAAAAGAATTTAGAAAGCTAATTAACGTACCTTTAATTGCTTTTTATCTTAGCTAAATAATTTTATCGGTTAAAGAGATGTCTGAATTTGAAAACAGAAATTATTACTGTACAAGTTGTTTTTTGCTGACAGTAACTAAGCGCATTGCTAAAATTATTATTATAGCTATACTAAAATAGAGTTTTGCAAGAATAAACAATTATCAAAATTATTAATAACCCCTAATCTTTTGTGCATTATTTTAATTTCCCTTAATAAAACCTTTTTTACTTATTTTTCGTACCTATTTCATATCCTTACCTGTAGAATCTTTAGAAGGATGTTGTACGTTGCTCCACTGCTGCTGTAAACGTTGTGAATATAACTTAATCCTATCATCACATTCTTGATGTTCCAAGTTATGGGAATCCATAGCCCCAACATCTATCATATTGCTATAAAAAAATTTATTTAACTCAACTAATATTAAATTTCCTTATTTACTTAGCCGTGTTTGCAACTAAGCGACTTAGAGCACTTTGGTCATCTTTTTTTGGAAGCGAATGGGAAAAATCATTGCTTAAATTATCCGAATTTGTTCCACCTAAAGCAGGACTACTATTAACAGGATCGGATAAGAGGTGTGTTCGTTCACTCGGTTCATAGCCCTAATACGGATATTAGATTCAATTTTCCAAATAAAAACAATTCCTCACCTGATTACTTAAATCCTCGGAACATTGCAGACAACTACAAAACGTTGTAAAGCAATTCCATATAGGACGAAGATATTCCATTTCTTCTAAAGATTTTAACTACGATTATAATCAGCTATATATTTTTCCTATTGTTTTTATTTGTAACAACGTTGTCAGATCTTTTTTTAAGCCTTTTCGCCAAATTCAATTTCAAAAATCGCCAAAATTGCCAAATCAACTTTTTTTAAATTTTCATAATAAGATTTACATAATACATAATTGTCGAATTCACAAAACCTTTGCATCATTATAATCGTTGATTGTTTGTACAGAAATAATAAAGTTGTACGCTTGTTGTTGGATATTTTCATATAAAAATGTCGTACACTCGTACATATTTCGTGTGTTTTTAAAAAGTCGTATTGGCTTCTGTGCTATTAGTCATAGCACCATAAATAAGGATCTATAACAATTTAAACAATAACAAGAAAAACAGTCAATTTGTTTTTGTATTTCTTTTTCAGATTTTTCGAATGTGTCAACGACAGCTGATAAGTAAGGAAGTAAGTACTCTATAATTTTATGAATAGATGTATCAAATGAAGGTAATACTGAGTTTTATACAGATATAAAACATCATTAGGATCTTATAGCGAAGAGTGTTTTGAAATGAAGGTTAATAAATTCCAAAAGCTTAGTATATTCTAATAGGTTTTAATATTTCATTTAATGATTTGCCTTATAAAAACAAAATATGTTCAAATAAAAATATCGATGTGCATATTCTCGTTGATGAGCACATATATATGCTAAACATACATATTGTTAGGAAAATAAAAATACAACATTGCATTGTGGGATTATGGTATATTTTGTGTCGCCCTGTCAATTTGGCAACACTGCCACATCGACCATCTTTACCAAGGCGAATTGAATAAGATGGTGTTGTTATGTCGGCAGACTACTTTTTTTTAAATTGAAATGGTGCTTAATGATTGTCAAGAGTTTATGTTTACGATTGTTGTTGCTTGATTTTTACATTAGATTTGATTTTAATTTTTAATTGGCAGTTGTAGAAAAATTTGTATAATTTTTTTAGAATTTACGTTCAATAAAATAAAGAAATTAATACATACTTGGCGGGTAAGACCCATACAACCTTTTCTAACAATATCCTTAATATTGGAGTCATCCAGCCTTCACTTACAATGTTTGTACCATCACACCCACTCAACCTTCGCTTATAATGTCTGTTTCATCGGCCCCATCTGACGGCCTAGGCCGATGTGTAAATTTAAATCCCAACGTTGTCAATGGTCTCTTATCGAAGATGTTTATGGTAAAAATTGTATTGGGCTGTTATATTTAATAACTATAATATCCTGTAAGTGTCTGCTGAAGTGATCGTTAGGTAAGGGTAATAATAACTAGGAGCAAAGTATACTAGGCTATACCTGTTGTGAAGTTAATAAAACCATTTTCATCCAAATTAATGTATGTCTTATGTATTTATTTATGTTTTAAAAAGCTCTTATATGTTAATAAACTGTACCAAAAACACTTTTTGCTTTTAATATTCTTTCGCTATCCACTGGTCAATTGTTTTTGTCTGCTTCCACCATGCCCGCGTTTAACCACTCCCATGACGGTGTATACTCTAGCGATAATGTTTAGCGTCGTCTAACGTAATGAAAAACTATGAACTATTTGTATTGGGTCATAAGTTAGCTATTAATATTAAATACCAGCTCCCGTACGCTTTAAGTATAAATTTTATCGAAAATGCGATGATACGTCTAAATAATTCCGGCTAGTGTTAGATAATTGTTTCTGATATAACTCCACTGTGATTTCTCCCAAGCTGTATTAACTACAATAACATCAAGTCAAAATTGTTTTAATTTGGTTTTAATAAATTTACCTTGTGTTTCCGATGTTAAATATTACACACAATTTCATATTTATCACCTCCGCACTTATAACATCCATTGGCTTATGGCAAGTTTTATGAAAAAAGGTTAACACTTTTATTATATTTATATATTGATTAAATTTTATTTAAAAAAAAAAAAAAAAAATTTTGTGAAAATTTTAATTTTTCCTCCAAAGCAAACTGAAGTAAAAGTAAATGTCATTATATAAAGCATTTCATTTCTGTCATATATTTTGACATTCATTAGTCACGCAAAAAAGCAACAAAATATATGTTGTTCTTGTTAAAAAATTAGTTGTTGTAATGGCAACTCCACCTTATTGAATTCACCTTGATCTTTAAGTTACATTTGATTTAACGGATATGGAAGATTGTTGATATTTCCTGAACCTTCTAAAATATAGGCAATTAGGTATATAAAGGGCTGTTGTACCTACACGTGAGTTAGTTATCGTTTGGCTGTCGCAAGATAAAGGCGTGTTAAAGCACAGAATAACCAGAAGCAAAACGGAGAAAATTGGAACTAAAGGCTTAATGTTTTCGTTGGTGAATGACAATAAATTTGTTATAGAACTATATCTGTCCCTCTTGCACGAAACTATTAGTTTTGGCATTCGTCATTAGTCGTTTATTTTGATAAAAAATTTTGGTAAATTTAGCGTAGCTTTTTATATATTATTTCTTTTCAGACAAGGAATTTTTAAATTTACCAGTTTCAGAGGAAATCTTCTGTAGAGGAAACACCAGTCATTGAAGAAAAGCTGTATAAAAAAGGTATAAAACACGTCAACCAATGTAAGTATTAAGCGCTTTATTTGATATTGGAAAAATAAAAATACATTTTCTTTCAGTAGTCGCAAATGTGTAATAGGTTGTCTCCATCAGAAGCAGGACTGCATATGTTTCCGGCTGATGATACAAGGTAAGTGCGTTTAACTATATTTATTTGTTTAGTGAAAAGTCATATTGATAATCTTGACTGGTTATCCTCTAGCAATTTGTGTCTTTATTGTTTTGTTTTTTTTTTTTTTTTTTTGTTTTGGATAAATAAAGTGGCTTATAAAGCGAAATATGCGCTTTAAATGTGAATATACACCCCTATTGTGAAAAAATTTGAATTGTGAAAATCGTAAATTTGTTTCTCATTAACAAAAAGAGTGAAAAATTCTACAAAATAAAGACAAAACAATTTGCAACTTCCAATAAGAATTTAGTGAAAAGGGAACTGATTTAAATTTTTTTCATGATAGTGGCTATAGTGTTTCTGCAAGCAATGAATTTGCATGAAAACAAAAACATTACAAAAGGGTGTCATTATTAATTTCATCACTTCTGTGGCTTATCGACGAAGAGCATTGACTTTTTTACCTTCAGGAGAGTTTTACAGAAACGGAAAGAAAAGGTAGTCGGTACATTAAAACGTTCATTTTATTTAACATTAAATATATAAAGACTAATGATATGTTAATGTTATTACAGATACAAACTCGTATACAGTTCGCGCAGAATGCGCAAAAATATGGAATTGGAAAGACACATTATTGGTAAACGTGATCAAGGAAATCACCACTCAATATATTAAAACCACCAAGATTAAAATAGTACTAGTTAAAGAATTATAAATGCATTAACATATATTCTTAAAAAAATACACATATGTAAGTTTGTCCATAACCATAAAAAAAATGTTCATTGAATAATAGTAACTGAAACTGAGTATAAATTTTCGAAAACGAAAAATAATTTTTAAGAAACATACATATAGTGGTGGACATTGGGTAAGCACATTGTCTATGTCTACTTTTTTGAACCAATTTTTTTTACATCATTTCAAAGGTTCACTACGGGACTAAAATCTGTTAATCATTTTTCAAATAATTTCCTTATAAGAGTTCTAATCCAACTATTACAGATTGAATGGGAGATGTCACTCACACTAATACAATACCGCCACATTTATATTGAATTGTATTGATGGTATAATCATTTAGATCAAACTTTCAAACTACTACTTTTAATGTTCTCAACAAATACCAAAATCAATATTTAGTTCTTATGGTCCCACTTATTCGACTCCACCCACTTTTTGGCTAATCATTTGTGTTAACTACGAAGTCCTTTACACCTAATTTGGGAACTTAGGGGTCGATTATGGATAGCAACATAATATCGGTTGCGTTACCGAACGGCAACTATAAATTTGTAGCTGCCTAAATAACAACTGGAATTAATAGATTTTTAGTTGCCAGTTGCCACACGTAATGCAATTGTCGGCAACTGGCAACGCAACTAAAGTTCTGTTGCCATCCATAAACGAAACATTAAACTTCAAACGTACTCGAGATATACGAAAATGAAAATTTACTTTGTATGGTGCCATGCGCACTTATCCAATCCCGTTGGATTATGAGCACTAATTCAACGTGCCAAACCCTATTAAAATACAACTAAAAGGAGTAGAGATAAAGGGAAGAACTTTGATATTTGTTTTGCGTTATTTTTTTATACTTATATTTTTTTATTTTTTTTAACTTCTTGAAAATTTTTTTATTTTTTTTTAAATATGTAATTTCTTTTATTGTTTCCTGGCAACGAAGAGTTGACACAATTTAAAAAGAACCGCTACATCCGTCTTCGGACCAATCATATCCCGAACAGCTTCAATCCTATATTGTAAATTAGATCTTAGTTCCGCCAGATCGCTGCCATCACTAAGTTTCTTTTACACCATATACGCTGCACTCCACTCTTGCGATTGCTTCTCCGTGCAAAGCTTATTTTGTGTATTAACAAATCGTAGAATTTTCGGTTTTCCTGCAACAGAGCTATTACCCGACTGGTTGTTTTCAAAAGCTTCTCTGTCAACCTCTAAAGACCTTTTGACTTGTATTGTGGCGGCGCAATGGAAACTATCAACGTCTAATTGATTTAAAGATTCGGCACAACAAAACCACAGATTTTGTGTAGAGAAATTTAATCCACTAAAATATTTCGCCTTTATATAAGCCAAGTTTCAATGTTCCTTAACTTTTTGGTCTCTGTTGCAGTATAGTAAAGCAAAATTATTGGTCACTACTGACGAACACCACACGTTTGATGTAGTTGCGACTGTAGTTCTTCATTACTTTTCCATAAGACCAGTGTTTGACAACACAAAAGATAGCTAATGTTTTGAAATTCTCCTTCTCTACACTGATATCATTATTAATGCATGGCAGTAATGTTCTTCCAACCTTTAATTACAAATAAATAATTAATATATTTAAATTCACAACATTTACTAGATATGTATGTAGCGATAATTAATAATTACCTGTATGCAACGAATAGATTTCTCCCTTTGCCATAGAGTAATTAATTAGCAGAACAGCGCGAATTGTTTCTTCTCATGTTTTTATTTTGCAAAATTTCGCTTTTAAATATTAATGCTGTGGCATGTAACAAAAGTAGTCCACGATTATGATCGACAAACACCAATTTCTTGCACAGTTAGGCCTCCAGCTACCATGGTTGTATTAATTGTCAATGAATGCGATATTTGAACTTGGCGTTCCAAACTTGTGGCCGACAGTAACTGAAAGTCGCAGTTTTCTCTTATTAAGCATTTGTTTATATTTATTCAATACAAGTCCAACTAAATTGTACCACTTTTCATAAATTCATCATTTGACTCATCCACTTTATACACGATCAAGATATACAAACTCAAAATTCACTCTATGTGGTGGCATGTCCCCTTGTCTAATCCCGTTCATACATGCTGCAGAACTTAGAATATGTGCACTAAATTGACATGCCAAATCGAATTAAATTACCTTTAAAAGAAGCAGAGATAAAGAAATGCTATTTATTTAGCGTTATTTTATTAAACTTACCTAAAATTTTCATGTCTTCTTAAATTAAAACAAAAAATCGATTTCTTAATAAATATTTGTTTTAATTTTTTTTATTTATCTTATTGTGTTCTGTTATTTTAATTAACATATGTGAGAAAACAAGTGCTTATAGCGTTTGCTTCTAACTCATTACTTTGCCGATGGTTAAACAGTTCTGTTTTCTCCCTCTAATGAAACTGTTAGGCATATGATTTTTGGCTTTGACATCTGCCATTGCTTTCGTGTATTCATATAGTCTATGTGTTAAAGCGGAAATAAAAGTGTTGTATAATCGAATATTTAGTTGTTGCAATTTAAACGAACTCAGGCGTTTTAAAAAAAGTTAAAACGTAACAATATGTATATAAATTATTCTGTGTATTCTATATATACATTATTCTATGGTGCCAAATATTGGAAAGAAAAACAAAAATACTAACAATGGTGCCAAATATTGGAAAGAAAAACAAAAATACTAACAATTTTTATGTCAGCAGCAAATGTATTAAAAAATAAATA
Source organism: Wohlfahrtia magnifica (assembly GCA_023159175.1). NCBI lineage: Eukaryota > Metazoa > Arthropoda > Insecta > Diptera > Sarcophagidae > Wohlfahrtia > Wohlfahrtia magnifica. The sequence continues at coordinate 86,884 of JAKWBJ010000135.1, forward strand.
CCAAAATAGAAATTAACGCAGATAAAGTGGTAAGAATATAAACCAAAAACACACTTACGCTAATGGTGAAATTAAAAAATTTGAAGTTGTCTGTACAACAACTAATTTTTGTACAAAAACAACGGGCAATATTTTTTGTAGATTGTATGGTAGATGTCAAAAAATTTCCATATAAAAAAAAACAAAAACTGTATATTAGAAATAATTTCTTTTGTTGCAAATTTTAATTTTCAATTATTTAGTTTTCTGTACGTTTTTCAATTATGAACATGAAATATTTAGACCTATTTATAAATATATTATTTTTAATGTGTTTTGGAACATGTTTTTTGCAATAAGATATAGTTTAATAATATCCTTGGGTCGTTCCTTTAAGAAATTCTCTGCTGTGCAAGAAAATGTTTTGACAGCATGTGAACCACAGTGTACGCAGTGACGACAAAAATATCAGTGCAAAAAGCGAAAATCAGGCGTTTTTCTTTGTTTACAACAATTTACAACTCAGGTGGAGTAAAGGAAAAAGCAACATTATTTTCCATAAGAAAATAAAGCAGTGCGATGTATGCTAAAAAAGTAAATAAAAATAAAATTTAATGTAGTAAAATTGGTTTAAAGATATAAAAAATGTTCTGTTTTATTTAATGAAATAGATGTACTTTTTTCAACCATAAAGGTAAGTAAAAAATGCGGAATAAAATTTAACTTTAATTTGAACCAAAAACATTGTCAGAATACAATAATAAAGCAAAATAAAAAATTTTATTATTCAGCTGGAAAAAAGAGATAGCTATATTATGTTAATATTTATCTCGTGTATCCCTACTGAGTTGTAAAATTTATTGCATGGTTGTTGTTATTTTTGTTGGTCTGTCGTCACAGTATACACTGTGATGTGAACCATGGTGAACAAAAAAAAGCTATCAGCCGGACAAATAATTTCACCTTAAGTAACAATAACAAGAAGAGCAGTCAATTTGTTTTTATGTATTTTTTTCAACTAGTTCGAATCTATCAACGACAGCTGCTAAAGTATGGGGTTGCCAGATGTTTTGTTTTATCGATAAGTACAGCTTTTATCTAAATTTTTTTGAATCGATATATCAAATAAAGGTAATATTGAGTTTTACATGGATATAAAATATCATTCAGATCTTATTCCAAAAGCTGAGTACATCGAAATTAGGTTTTAATATTTCATTTAATGATTATTTAATGATATTTATGTTTATTTTATTTATTTTTTATATATATAACAGATTCATATTCAAATAAATATGTTTACAAAAATTTTAAATTAAAAGTATGTATGATCTATAACTGGCGTAACCTTTGGTTGTAAGCCAGATGAGAAAACCTAAAGCATTTATACAAATTTAAGTAATATGTTATAATATGTACACATTTTATTTACAGGAAAATTTTTCACAGTTAAATATAATATTGCTAACAATAATAGTTTAATATGAGTTTCAAATTGAAATTAAGCGAATTAATTTAATATTAATTTGCTATACTTTAAGCAATATTCTAAGTAATTGTTTAGCATATTCATATATGTATATACTCATCAAGAAGAATATTCACATCAATATTTAATTTGAAATATCTTTGGCAATATAAGGGAAATCATTAATTATATATATATATATATATATATATATATATATATATAATTATATATATATAATTAATGATTTCCCTTATATTGCCAAAGATATTTCAAATTAAATATTGATGTGAATATTCTTCTTGATATATATATATATATATATATATATATATATATATATATATATATATATATATATATATATATATATATATATATATATATATATATATATATATATATATATTACTGTTGAAAATTTTTTTTCTTTTTTAGATATCTAACCTGGTATTGAACTGAGGTCTTTCTGGTTGGTAGGCGGGTGTCTTTCCTACCATACCACAGTAAATGCACTTATTTTTGCTTAATTTATGTATTTCTTTTGTACAGATTTTATCTTAAATTTTTTGAATCAACGTATCAAATAAAGGCAATACAGCGTTTTCAACAGATATAAAATATTTTTCAAAGTAAACTGGTAAAAAACAATGTTTATCACATTTTTCGAATTAAATTTAGAATTGTCAGCTATAATTAATAATTCTTTAAAAACTAAATAAGAAGCCGGTTATTAAAAATTAGATAACATAACAAGTGTACTTGTGGAAAATTTGTATTTGTAGTGTTAGAAAAAGGTTATCTAATAGGTCTTGGTTGTTTGTGTCATATTTTTATAATTTTTTAATATAGAAGACGTATTTTCATTACTAGCTCTATAATATTAAGATATTTTTTCGAATGCATTTCTTCATTTAGTAAATAGGTTATAGTAGCAATTTTATTACTCATTTTTTGTTTAAAATGTCTTAATATAAAAACTCTACTAAATTGAAGTACTAAAAGATTTTCTTCTATTTATTTAGAAGAAGAATTTATAGTATTAAATCAACATTTTGCTTTTTTAACTTTATTTTTTATATTTTTCTCATGCCTTCCTCCATACTAAGTTTTAATACAAATTTTTTTCACTAAAATGTTTTAGTACAAAAACATGTTTTAATAATAATTATAGTAAATATTTTCAACGAAATCGAAGTACTAAATGCATTGACATTTTTGTTCTCAGTTTGGTGGCTTAAAAATTGTAACACAATTTGTTTTTGATAAGCAATTTTTGTACTACTTACGGTAAATTACAATACTAAAGGTTTTTGTTTGAAAATGTTCAATAATAAATTAATATTTTAAACTACAAATCAAAAATTGTTTAGTACTTTTAACATAAAAATTATGTGTTTGTTTTTACTTTGAATTTTCATTAGAGAATTTTTGGTTCTAAAATTATAAAAATTTTGCCTCTTTTTTGGATCTCCTTTAAATTCGTTTTTAAAAATATAAGGTTATCGAATCAGATCAAAAAAATTTAAAGAGTTTTGAAGTAAAAGTGCATTTACAGCTTCTGAGAAAATACGCAATTTTAATACCACTTTCAGATGTTTTACTGATTTGCTTTTTAGATTAAATGTTTTTGAATTAAAGAAAAATAAAAAAAATAAAAATTTTATACACCAAGGACTAAAAAGCTAGGAGCATACTTAACTTGTTTATACATATGCATCTATATTGATTAAAATTTCTTAGTAAAATCTTTACAAAAATAGCGGTATCTTTTACAACAATTGCTTATTTAATTAAAAAGAAAAAATTTGTTTAACAGTTCTAAAAGGAATAAGTTTTGTTTATCGTTGTATACTTAATTTAGTTTTTTTTATTAGATACGTACTATTATTTTATAAATGTACCGACTCTATTGCGTAATGTACTAATTTTTTTAAATATGGCAGCCCAGATATTAATATTAAAATGGCGGTTGTAAAAGTGTAAGTAAAAGATGAAAAAGTAAACAAACTTTGACAGCTCAAGACCGTACACACAGTCCTCATTAGCCAACAGTAGAAATCGTAAATGTAAATGTAAATGTAAACGTTTTGCCACTTATAGAACACTTAAAAATCGTGTCATGTGTTTTTGAAATAAGGATGAAAAAATATTTAGGTATACATAAATCAAACATAAACATGTGTATATTAACAAAATAACAACAGCTGTGCAAAACATTGATGGCACTTAAATATGTGCACATTATTTGAAATTATGTAAAATATTTACGGAAATTATTTAATTTGTACCACTTTAAACTTTCATGTTTAAATTATAATAATTTCTGAAGCTTAAGGTTTTTAAAATAAATGTTATTTTAATTTTATATCAATAAATATATACATCTATATGTAATTTGTTACAAATAAATATAATTAATTACATATTTTCTGCCGAAGCTACACAAAGAGGTAGCGAAATATCGATAAGAAAGTAAAGAAATTTTTATTTAAAAATATCTTAGGCTTGAATAGTTATTAATATTTGATTAATGAAGGTCGAAAAACCAGAATAATAGAATATCTTTTATATGTAATTACATTATAATTCTGGTTTTCCACATACATGCATACATTACTGGATATATATAATGTATTATACTTATAAAAATCTTTATATTTTTTATTCTTATTGTTTACTTATCTACGCTTGTACGTACAATTATTTTGCAATCCTTGGCATAAACGTACTATATGCATACATGCATAATATATAATTCATACTAACCTATAACTTTTGCTACAAAGAAACACATACGGTTGACAAATGCTCTTATTAGATTTTACAAAAAAATAAAACTAATTTGAAACAAACATATTTAATATTTTATGTATTACAAAAAACAAAATATAAGTACCAAAAAAAAGAGTAAAAATACACCAATATCATTCCACATACAAACAGCCCATCAGTGCTTGACAAATGTCACGTAGCGTTGCTGTCAAATTATATTTTCAACAGATTGGGACGTTACAGTTACGTTATATTATGGTCAAGTAATCATTTTCATAGCTCTTCATATAACAAAAGCGATCAGCTGACTCGACTACATTTACGGCTTCTACGTTTACGTTTCGCTGAAGGCCTCATTAGCCTAACGGTAAAATCGTAAATGTAAATGTAAAGGGATATTACGTCTGCCATCATTTGGAGAATCGGTGATTTCAGCCAAAGTACCTTTGCCACCAAATAAACCTTTAAATTCAGCATGTAGAGATTTATTTCCGCATTATTTTGTAGGCGACGCCGCCTTCCCATTGAGAAGCAATTTAATGCGTCCCTATCCAGGATCAAATCTGGATACGAGCAAAAGAATGTTTAACTACAGGCTTTCATGCGCGCACGTTGGAGAATTCTTTTAACAACAATAGAAATGGCGCCGGACAATATTGACACAGTTGTACTGAGTTGCATAGTATTGCACAATTTTATCATGTTGAATGATTAAAAAAAGCAGCAAACTTTGTGACCGAGAAGCTGAAGATGGTTCGCTTCAAGAAGGAGAGTGGAGAAACCAATTAAGGGTCGCGGGTGAAAGGTCATTGCGATCGAATTCGACCTATTTAGGAAGATCTATCTATTCAGATTGGCAGAATATTTTTGCAGTGAAGGCGCTATTCCACTACTGTATGGTTTTTAAAATAAGATAAACTTGAATATATTTGTTTCTTTAAATTTTAATTAAAATATATGAATTTAAATAACATATAATTAAAAAATAATAGTCTTTTTTATTTCATTAAAAAAGTACATAACTATAATAACTAAAACAATTCAATATTTATTAATGAATAAAATAAATGCATTTTGATACGCAAACAAAAATAACAATTCAATAAAAAAACACAAAAATAAAACTTTAAACTAAAAATTATAAAAGCAGTTATATCGTAAAAAATAATAGTTATATTGTTTCGCTCCACTGCCTGATGGCAAATTTTCCTGCCGCTTTTCTTTTACATATCTGTCTCTGAGGCAAACCACCTTTCCACAGTATGCCAAACTGCTATAAAAGATAAGTATTTTATTTTAAACATATGTATGTACGAGGGCGGATTGATGTTGAAGATACCTAAGTAGGAAAAAAACATTTTTTTTTCAAAAACCTTTTATTTCTCAACATAGTCTCCTTTTAGCTCAATACACTTAGCAAGACGATTTTCCAACCTTTTTATACCATCTGAATAATACTCCTCAAAATACGCATTAGTTTCGGTAATCACTTCTTGGTTTGAGATGAATCTTTTTCCTGCGAGCCATTTTTTCAAGTTTGGAAACTGAGAAAAGTCTCTAGGGGCTAAATCTGGACTGTAAGGTGGATGATCAACCAATTCGCAGTGGATTTCTCGTAGTTTTACCATTGTATCTAGTGCTGTGTGAACCGGTGCGTTGTCTTGAAGAAAGAGCACTTTTTTCTTGTCTAAGTGTGGTCGTTTTTCCTTGATTGCATCAACCAATTGATCCAATAATGCACGATAATACTCTCCTGTGATTGTAGATCCCTTTTCAAGATAATCGATGAGCAATATTCCGTGTGCATCCCAAAATACAGTGGCCACAACCTTGCCAGCCGATTTCGCGGTCTTCGCCTTCTTCGGAGCACTTCCACCAGCTTCCACCCATTGCTTCGATTGATTTTTGGTTTCAGGTGTGTAGTGGTGGACCCACGTTTCATCAAGAGTTAATAATCTACGCCAAAAATCAGCAGGATTATGCTTTATTATGTCCAAACACCGCTGTGAAGTGATCTGTCGAACTCGTTTTTGTTCAACACTGAGCAAAGGTGGCACCCGTCTTGCCGATAGCTTTTTCATATGCAAATGTTCATGCAAAATGTTGAACATACGTTCATATGATATGTTTACCATTTCAGCAATCTCACGTATTTTGATCCGGCGATCATTCATAACGATATCGAGGATTTTCTTGATATTTTCTTCAGTAACCACCTCTTTTGGCCTTCATGTTGAGGGTATTGTTGCAGTGATTGTTCGGCCCCGTTTAAATTCAGCAATCCAATATTTTACCATATAATCTGACGGAGCAGATTCGCTGTATTGTTTATCAAGCTTTTCTTTTGTCTCTTTCGCCGTTTTGCCTTTCAAATAATAGTGTTTAATCACTACACGAAATTCACTTTTTTCAATATATAAGTCCAACGGTGTCAAATCGCATGTAAGAGGTGGCCAAATGACATCAGCTCTGCGGCTGATAATGCGATCTTCAAAAACAGGGCGCAAAACATCGAGTGTAGCTTCGGCTGTGTGGCACGTAGCGCCGTCCTGTTGAAACCAAATGTTGCTAATATCCTCCTCTTCAATTTTTGTGAACAAAAATTCGTTCAACACGGCCTGATAACGATCGCCATTGACTGTAACGGCCACTTCTTGCTCATTTTCGAAGAAAAATGGCCCAATTATGCCTCTGGACCTCTGCGTACGGTTTTTCTGTGCCCCAAATGCGACAATTTTGTTTGTTTACATACCCGCCAAGATCAAAATAAGTTTCATCTGAAAAGATTATTTTTTTGGCAAAATCGGTATCGTTTGTAAGTCGATCAAAGTAATGTCGCAATATTTCCCAGCGTTGTTCAAGCGTATACACAACCATATTCGTTCAACGGAATGATAAAACTAATTATATGTCAAATCAGACATAAGCTAAGTGTTACCATTCAGGAAATAAGCACTAGTTGAAAAAAAAACATTAGATGACGGACCCTTTATATAAAAAATTAAAAATCTAAGATCCACTTTTGTTTCTTGAATCTTTTTAGTCTTTATTTCCTTGAGTACAATTATCTACTACTTGAGCGAAACTTTACTTTACTTTGTTATCCAACTGTTCTATTTTCACATACTTTATCATAAAAAAAATTAATCATGTGGATACTTATTCTATGCGTAAATGATACTTATCATAGACTTATCAACTAAAACTTAAATTACTGCTGAATGGCCGCAATCTATCACCAAAACAAATCAACTTTTATACTATATTCCGCAAAAAATGGAAAAACGGAAACACTCATATACTTAAAACTAACTTAAAACACTACTTTCAACCCCTCGTATCTCAGCGTCAGGAGATCCACAGGCGACAGGTATCCGCGCACCCTCAGGTTCTCCATATCACTCCTCCTCTCGAAGCAGCCGGTCAACATCTCATTCTCTAGGGCGGACGATCGTTCCAAAAATGCCATGGAATTACCCGCATGGTCATAAATGACCCGACAAGACGGTCTCCGGAACGAACCATCGTGGAACTGGCGAGTCCTTATTCCAAGACAAGCCGACAAAATACGCCTCTTCCAGACCCTAAGCCTCTCGATCTGATGGGACGAAATCCCAAAGCAGACAGGGAAGACATAAGATATCAGAGGCCTGATAGTCTGCCTGTATATAAGCAGCTTACGCAAACCTTCCCTTCCGTGCAGTAACCGACAGTAGGAGTGGTATATCCTCTTCATCCTATCCAAAACAGAATCCACATGTCGATAATACTCGAAACTCTCGTGGAAAATCACTCCGAGATACTTAATCGGAGAGTCTTACAACCTCACCACCTACCCTCAGTATCGGTACGAACTTCCTCGCGTTGGGATACAGCCGTCCACTCCGTACCTTAAATACTACGCAATCCGTCTTTTCCATATTCAGGCAGAGACCCCATTTGCAGAAGTATCTGTCTGCCCAGGTATCCGTTGTGTTTCTCATTCACCATTGCCGCTCTTTGGCCAGATGTCGCAACCAGCACATCGTCCGCATAGAGAAGGAGTAAATCTTCACCAGGTGGCCGAGGTATATCCGACATGAATATGTTGAAAAGGACGGGTCCCAGTAGTGACCCCTGCGGCACTCCGCAACAACACTTCACTCTCACTCTGAGGATTTGATCCCTCAGGAATTCCGCAAGAATTCCGTATATATATATATATGCCTTTCGAAACCAAACGACTTCATCTTATGAATTATTCCTACCTGCCAAACATTGTCAAAAGCTTTTGCGAAGTCCAGGCTCACAGCAATCATCGGACACTTCCTATTCAGTCCCCTTGGTACATAGTCCGCAAGTGCCATCAGTGCATGGGACGTAGAGTGGCTCCTCCTAAATCCAAATTGGCAATCCAGCAATATCTCTTTATCGTCCATGAACTTTCTCATACGCTCCAAAATAAACCACTCCATAAGTTTACCCAGGCTAGTGAGCAGAGATATGGGTCTGTATTACCAGTACCCCCAGGGTCAGGCTCCGATTTTGGCGTCCGTCTTCCTCAGGATCAGGTCCGGATTTCCGAAAAGTCCTATTGTTCACTTTCATATTATACAGATAATCCCTAAAATAATTCTGCTCAAACACAGCAATCGCAACCTGGATTAACCTATCCAGGTTCTTTATCTCAGCCTTCAATATGGGAATCCTTGAGACATCACCACCCGTTCTCCTCAGTATCCTTCGAAGCCTCCTCTTCTTCGATATGAAGCCGAGTATGTTGTCGGGGAGTCTTAGCACGCTGGACTGATGCACTGGTATTCTTGGAACGGATTCCATTTCTAATGACGTCAATCATAGACTCGATGCAGTCATCAATTTCGCGGGAGGTCACATTCCGATCCGTCGGAAGCATGAGGTCAGGTAAATCACGAGACAGTATCGAGTTTGAAGCCCTCGTATTCATCCCATCGAAGTCAAAGAGATATCGCTGCTCTCTACCGCAAAGTTCATCTGTCTGCAAGACTCATAGTGCAGAGTTCTAAGCTCATCATCACTTCCCGGCACCGGTACAACATCAGATGATGTCATGACCACGTCGATAAACGATGGGTCCCAGTGCGATGTATCTCCAGCTCAGGACACATCCTCAGGAATTCTCTGAGGCAGTCGCCACTGCGGTTGCAGATTTTCCCATCCCAGTATACTTGAGCGAAAGTATTCCAGTGATTTTTATACTTTTGTTCCGGTTACATATTTTTATAATTGTCCTTGTTTCTAAATATGTGGGAACTTAGGTAATTATTTCTTAGAACTAATTATTGATAATGATATAAAAAATATGTAAGTAAACAAGGGAAAATCCGAAATAAAATAACCCAGATATGAACAAAGAGTTGTAAATTAATAAACATATTGTTTGTTTTCTTAGGATAATAAGTATTTTCCATAGGTAATAAAATAAAGATAATAATTTAGTTATCAATCTCGAGAGGCGGTACCGAGAGTACCCCATCCAGAGACCAAAGTGGTCCATTGTGGAAAGAACCTTTCAACGGAATAAGAACGAAGAAATTAAGAGAAGATTTAGAAAGAAGAGAGAGAGAGAGAGGAAGGACAGATAAAGAAATAGGAGAAGAAAGAAAAGTGGCATTATATTATATATTATATATTATATATTATATATTATATATTATATATTATATATTATATATTATATATTATATATTATATATTATATTATATATTATATATTATATATTATATATTATATATTATATATTATATATTATATATTATATATTATATATTATATATTATATATTATATATTATATATTATATATTATATATTATATATTATATATTATATATTATATATTATATATTATATATTATATATTATATATTATATATTATATATTATATATTATATATTATATATTATATATTATATATTATATATTATATATTATATATTATATATTATATATTATATATTATATATTATATATTATATATTATATATTATATATTATATATTATATATTATATATTATATATTATATATTATATATTATATATTATATATTATATATTATATATTATATATTATATATTATATATTATATATTATATATTATATATTATATATTATATATTATATATTATATATTATATATTATATATTATATATTATATATTATATATTATATATTATATATTATATATTATATATTATATATTATATATTATATATTATATATTATATATTATATATTATATATTATATATTATATATTATATATTATATATTATATATTATATATTATATATTATATATTATATATTATATATTATATATTATATATTATATATTATATATTATATATTATATATTATATATTATATATTATATATTATATATTATATATTATATATTATATATTATATATTATATATTATATATTATATATTATATATTATATATTATATATTATATATTATATATTATATATTATATATTATATATTATATATTATATATTATATATTATATATTATATATTATATATTATATATTATATATTATATATTATATATTATATATTATATATTATATATTATATATTATATATTATATATTATATATTATATATTATATATTATATATTATATATTATATATTATATATTATATATTATATATTATATATTATATATTATATATTATATATTATATATTATATATTATATATTATATATTATATATTATATATTATATATTATATATTATATATTATATATTATATATTATATATTATATATTATATATTATATATTATATATTATATATTATATATTATATATTATATATTATATATTATATATTATATATTATATATTATATATTATATATTATATATTATATATTATATATTATATATTATATATTATATATTATATATTATATATTATATATTATATATTATATATTATATATTATATATTATATATTATATATTATATATTATATATTATATATTATATATTATATATTATATATTATATATTATATATTATATATTATATATTATATATTATATATTATATATTATATATTATATATTATATATTATATATTATATATTATATATTATATATTATATATTATATATTATATATTATATATTATATATTATATATTATATATTATATATTATATATTATATATTATATATTATATATTATATATTATATATTATATATTATATATTATATATTATATATTATATATTATATATTATATATTATATATTATATATTATATATTATATATTATATATTATATATTATATATTATATATTATATATTATATATTATATATTATATATTATATATTATATATTATATATTATATATTATATATTATATATTATATATTATATATTATATATTATATATTATATATTATATATTATATATTATATATTATATATTATATATTATATATTATATATTATATATTATATATTATATATTATATATTATATATTATATATTATATATTATATATTATATATTATATATTATATATTATATATTATATATTATATATTATATATTATATATTATATATTATATATTATATATTATATATTATATATTATATATTATATATTATATATTATATATTATATATTATATATTATATATTATATATTATATATTATATATTATATATTATATATTATATATTATATATTATATATTATATATTATATATTATATATTATATATTATATATTATATATTATATATTATATATTATATATTATATATTATATATTATATATTATATATTATATATTATATATTATATATTATATATTATATATTATATATTATATATTATATATTATATATTATATATTATATATATATATATATATATATATATATATATATATATATATATATATATATTGTATATTATGTATTATATAGTATACATTATGCAACGTTTTTATTTCGAAGCTGGTTTGCCCGACAGTTTGGAATTGCACACATTTTTCGATGCTAGTGAGGATATGTTTTGGGCCGTGGCCTACTGGAGGTACACTACGACCAAATGACATATTGGAGTGTCGTTTATTTCTGACGAAACTAAATGCGCCCCGATGAAATCCATGACCATCCCACAATTAGAACTTCAAGCCGCCGTTCTTGGCACCCGGTTTATGTGCACCGTATTAAAGGAACAAGAAACTATCATATTGCGTCGAATACGTTGGAGTGACTCTCCTGTCATAAGTTGGATTGCTTCTGAAGGCAGAAGGTATAAACCCTTTTTTGCTCACAGGATGACCGAAATATTAGACTCTACTCATCCTCATGATTGGAGATGGTTACCTACAGATCTCAATATCGCCGACGGAGCTACTTAAATGAAAAGCGAAGTTAATTTTTCGGAGGATTCCCGCTAGTGCAAGGGTCCTAAATTTCTTCGTTATGACGTTCTTCGTTATGGCCAAATTCAGGCGTAAGAATGTGTGAGCATCCATGTGAAGAAGAACTACGCCCGAAATTTTCATTAGTGGTGAGCACCCCTGCGGTTTAATTTAACAGATTTTCATTTTATTTGACATTGAAACGTACGGTCGCGTGGGTTTTACGCTTTGTTAAAAATTGTCTGAAAATATCGAGCACAAATAAAATTCAGAAATTCTCCTGTGTCTCTTGGCCCAAAGATATAAATTTGGAACCGAAATTGAGATTATTCACAATAAAAATAGTTTGCCTAACGGCAGTGAATTGTATCTCTTGACCTCTTATATTGACGAATATGATTTACTTCGAGTATATGGTAATGTTGACGCTGCAAGCTGGTTGTCATTGGGTATAAGACACCCAATAATATTGCCATCTTCTCATCCCATTACTGATTTGTTTGTGGCCCATGTCCACAGATAAATGAAGCATCAAAACTTTGAAGCAACAATATGTGAAATTAGAACGATGTTTTGGATTCCTCGCCTGAGGCAGATTTTACTTAAGCATATTTCAAATTGTTAAATTTGTAGATTTCGTCATACATTACCAGTCTCACAGTTCTTTACTAGAAGACAGACTAACTGCATATATTCGTCCATTTACTTATACTCGCTTGGACTACTTTGGCCCGTTTACTGTCACTATTGGTCGTTGCCATGAGAAACGTTGAGTTGCATTGCTTACTTGTCTCACTATCATAGCTACTCATTGAGAATTTGCCAATGATTTGTCTACGGATGCCTGTATTCTTGCTAAACGAAATTTTATAAATCGGCTCGGCCTGCCTACTAGACTTAGAAGCGACAATGGGAAGAATTTTGTTGGTTCTGACAAAGTTGCGAAACGGTTCAGTGAGGTATTTGATGTTGCCCAAGTCCAGGATGAACTATCTTATAAAGGCATAGATTGGCAGTTTAATTGTCCGTATAATTCGGCAGAGGGTGGCATATGGGAACGCATAGATCAGTGCGTCAAAGAAGTACTACGGTCAACCTTAAAGTAAACCTTTCCCCGAGAACACACTTTACAAAGTTTGTTAATTGAAGCAGAAAACATTGTAACCCTCGTCACTTGACTCATTTGCCAGTGTCTCATGAAGATGAGGAACCATTAACGCCTAACCATTTCCTGCTAGGGTGTTCAAATACAGCACAAGCACCTACGACAACAGCAATAGACCGGCCAATCTTTTTGAAGAAGCAATAGCGCATTTCCCGGCAGCGAAGAGGTAATTTTTGGTAGCGATGGATAAAAGAATATTTGCCTAAATTGACTAGATACTCCAAATGGTGTCAATATACAAAGCCGATTGCCATGAGTGAGTTGATTTTAATTTGTGAGCCAGATGTCTCTCAAAGGAACTGGAGACGTGGTTGTATAGAGGAAATCTTCAAAGGCAGAGATGGTGTGGTTCGTCTAGGTAATATGCGTACTAGTACTGGGATATTTAAGCGACCTGTTTCTAAGCTTGCAGTTTTAGATTTGGAATAGTGAATCGTCGCCAATCCACGTGGGTGGGAATGTCGCCAAATGGCTTATGAATATTATATTTTAATGTTTGATTATTTTATTATTTTATTGTTCTTTGATTGTGTTTGCTAAGTTTATTTGGATATAATTTATTTATTTGTCAGAAGAGTGCCCCCTTAATGTTTTCTTGTTTGCCTTATATACTTAAATTTTTGTAATTCTTATGTGAAATTGTTGTATTTTTTAACGTTGATCTTACTGCTTTGTTTCGTTAAGTTATCCCGTTATTTTAAGTGTTTTTAACACACAAGAAAGTAGTACTTTGAAGATAAAATATTTTGTAAGCAAATTTAGTTTATAAGGGAGAAGCACTGCGAAATAAACGCATCATCAATAATAAAGGATATGTTTTATTGAATTGTAGTTAAATTCAACCCCTTTTAAACTACTGTCACAGCCAGTGACAACAAATGGCGAAACGGAAGTTCGTTGAAATGTAGAAGGCAAACGAACCAATGCAATGGTCTTTTTAATATCAATTCAAATCGTCATATAATTCCACCGTGTGGCCCAGTGTTTGTTGGCTCACCATCAGTGATATATTTTTATCGTTGAAAAAATCATTTAATTTGCTTGTTTTGTATTCAGCCCTTTCATTTTTCCTTTCTTACTTAACCAATCAATTGAGAGCCGGTTCTCTCAAAATAACAAGATGCGGTTCTTTTACCATCCTAATATAACACTTCCTATCAATTTTATCTCTCGTTACAGTATCATTCCATCGAATGAAAACGCTAACAAATTAGTACCGTCCAACCGTTTGCGAAGCACTTCTCGTCTGCATTTGTCTTTTTCTCTGCGAACTTTCGATTTGTCCATGATGAGGTTCGCCTTGACGATCTTTCATTTCGAAACCTTGGAAAAGAGCGGATCCCAATGCTGATGCTACTCTATCAGGCACACCAAATCTGTCAAACATCAAGGCAAATTTAAAACAATCATATCTTTCTGTGTATTGTAAATCTGCTTCTATCCCTATCATCCACAACCGATGGCGGTACGTATGTTGAACCATCGGGATGCGTTGTTGGCATTGATGACATAACCATTGCTTCTTGCTCTTCGTTTTCCATCTCAAATGCATCTACTGTTAGTCTTCTCTGATTATGTTGATCGTGCATAAACTCATTGAGGCGTTCTGGAACCAATCCGCATGTATATACAGATGCCTTCAAATCGCATTTACATTTTCCAATGTAACATTTTTTCAGAGATTTTACAAACTCTGGAAATGAGTTATAGTACCTTTGCTTGCCTTCGACTTGATATTTGTTTAATCAATACACTATTTCCATACCAAGTTTTTCCTAAATTCCAATCAACTTATTTGCTACTTGAGTTTATAGGAAAGCTTTTTTGTTCTTTTTTAACACGTTCGCTCAAGTAAAAATAATATCTCAAGATATCCAGCTCAGTCAAATCAGAACACGCACATGCTTGGGTATATGACATATTGGGTTTTCGATACTTGTTGATGTTGTTGTTGTTTCATCTTGCGGTGTAGAGGATGGTGGATTCATTTCGCTGAAAAAAATAAGAAACAATACTTAAAATTAAATATAGCTTAAACCAAAGACCATAATCAAGAGTTTTAAGAATTTTTTAGTTGGCACTCACCTTGGAAAAATATTCAAAACATTAGCACAAAATATATTAAATATATACTTTAAATGTGTTGGAATGTTTAAAAATTTTTTTATATACAACTAAAGACCATGTATATAATTTTTTTTCAAGTTAGAAACCCCCTAAAATGTGTAGTTTTGTGTAAGAATACGTTATGCAAAAATATATATTGTTACGAAAATAAAAATACAACACTGCATAAAGCGGCGTATATTTAATTTTAACGCAATTTAAACGAACTCAAACGTAACAATATAATACAAAATAATTTGTTCCGAATTGTTAAATTTCGTCTAAAGTGGGAAAATATGCGCCATAATATATAAATTGTTAATTTTATTGAGCAAAGATATTAGCAAAAACAAAAAGTGTGCAATTTTTACTACAATATAATTTATAGTTTACTGACATAAAATACATCTTGGATAAATATTTTTAGTTTTATATTTAAAACACCATACACTTTATCTTTGATACATTTTTCATTGTGTTTTATGGTATTAAATTACACTATGCGACAAAAAAGAAGCTATCTCTATCGAGTATAAGAAGAATCAATTTTTGAAACTTTCGAAACACCTTGAAAAGCTTTAATTGCGGTTAAAAACCTTTTTTCGTACCTTCATACACTTATGTATAAGCTAATAACTTCGTAATTTTTTTGGTCAGCATAATCGACTAAATGTGCCCACAATCGGGACAATTGTAAGTAAATTTCAGTAAGCTGGGTCTGTAGTAAAACAAAGAGTGACTGTTTGGTGCGGTTTATGCGCTGGCGACGTCTTCGGACCGTACTTCATCGAAAATAAGTTAGTCAAGCAGTAACCGTGAATAGTGCTCGCTATAGCGAGATGATAATGTGCTTCTTGTGGCCAGAAATTAAGGATATGGACCTGAACGATATGTGGTTCCGACAGGATGGTCCCACTTTCCACACAGTCAACGAAGGAATGGCTCCTCTGTGCGAGAAACTCAATGGCCGTGTTATCTCATGTCCTGGCGATGATAATTGGCCGCCACGGTCATGTGATCTGACACCGTTGGACTTCTTTGCTTGCGGATATTTAAAAGAAAAAGTGTACGTCAATAAGCCAAGAACAATTCAAGAGTTAAAGAATGAGATAATTCGGCACATTGACGACATTGAACTTCAGTTATGTATGTCTCCGAGTCATTGAAAAAATCGACCGACGGATAGAGGTATGCCACCGAAGCAGTGGCCAGCATTTGGCCGATATTTTGTTTCGCACATAATCGTCATATATCCTCCTATCATAACAAAAAATATTAGGATAATTCTCTGAAAACTTTTCGTTTTATTTACATATCAATTTTTTAACAATTGGCTTAAATAAATCAGGTTATTTTTGCAGATCCAAATTCCTATGTAAATTTTCAAAAACAAAAATAATGGTTTAATATTAGCGTATGTTTTTATTTTAGATTACTTGTAGAAACTATATGTCACCCAAGCCCAATTCTGTACCGTTGCAATTTTTATCGTTTCTGACGAAGTGTAGTCTGGCTGCATTGAAAGTTCTTAAGCTGGTTCTGGCTGCTCTTCACAACAACCAAAAATGAGCTTAGCCGGTAAAAAGTTTTCGATACGAAACACATATCTTACACAGTATGAATTTTGATAATAAAATTCAAGAATTTGCAAACGTTGTTCGTTTGTTAGTTTACATTTATAAAAGTAAGCATTTTGAGGGAACATTTCGAATTCTCTTTTGTTTTTTTTCACGTTCACACAGGCGAACATTTTGTCGGCAATATTCCATTATTATTGTTATTTTAAAGAAATAAAGCTAATAAATATCAACAATGTAAATATGAACATTAAGCGTATCGCCAAGTAACGAAGACAAAAACGATTCTCCCTTCCTCACCCGTAATTTGCTACCAAACTAAATGTTTCCCATCAAATTGTTTCCTCGTATAAACGCAGACTTAGTCTATTCATGCTGAAATGACAAACATCTCTGACAATTTTTGGCATTTCCACATATTACGAACCTTTTTGTACACTAAATAAAATCACCATCATCAGCATGAGTCGTTTTTCACAGCTTTAACAAATTCTTCTAAACTACGCTTATTTCGAGTTGACAAGACGAAGTTCTCTAAACTCTAAATCTTAAAACCCTTTCTCATCTATTAAGTAGGGGTATGTTTTATATTAATCCTGTCAAAAAAGGTATATTTTTGTTTATAATTTTTAAAGGATCAAGATATAAAAGCTATCTTTAAACAACATCGTTAAACTAAAATCAAAGTTTCTTCTTTTTCAAATACAAAAAAATTATTATAATCAAATACTATAAACATACAATAGTATGTTTGCAAACGTATTAGCAATACCTTTTCGTACTAAATATTTATATATATTTGTTTTTAATGATCAAACTTTATTATAATACGATTTTCCTTTTACAATTAAATTGCTTCAAAAATGCGTTTTAAATTACTTTGTTATGCCTTGAAACACTGATACATTTTTGTTCAGATTAGACGCAGGGTACATACCACAATGTATACAGTGAGGACACACCAACAAAAATAACAACAACCATACAACAAATTTTACAACTCAGTAGGGATACACGAGACAGTAAATATTAACATAATATAGCTATCTCTTTCTTTCGAGCTGAGTTGTAAAATTTTTTATTTTGCTTTATTTTTACATTCTGGCGCAATAAATAAAATTTTTCAGAGGTAAAAAATTTGTGTTTGTAAATTTTTTAAAAAATTAAAGTATTTTATCAATAATTTTTGAATTTTCTTTCCAGGTATTTCTTGCAGGTGGCTTACGAATTAAAGTGAGTAAAATAATGATCATATTTATACTTTTAAATTATTAAAAATGTGTTTTCTTTTTAGGTAAAATTTTGGAGTGTAGCAGAAAAGCAAAATGTGAGTCTTATAAACGATTTAAAAATAATTATAATGTAATGTTTTTCAGGGATCAAGAAACACATCATAAAATGGAAGATGAAGACAAAATTCATAAATATGTTTCCTGCAACAAGACGCGGTATATGTCGAGGTAAGTGCATATGTACATATTAATACATACAACGAAGTGCAAAACTCCATGAGAAAAAATACCGCGACAAACAGATGAACTACTTCAAATTCAAGTCGATCTATAAAACCAAGCATTTATCTGGAGTAAATGTAATTAAGTCAGCATTTAGACGTACTATTTAAATCAGTGGACATCCATTAACAAAAACGAAAACTGAAAAGCCTTAACTATAAACGGTTGGCTCGGTATGACAACAACAACAGTTAAAGGCTCTAAAATTGTTTTAGTTAAAAGCCAACATGACCAACAATAGCAAATCTTTAGCACTCTTTTGTAAGTTTAAAATGATAATAGTACGTCAAAATGCAGATTTACTTGCGTTTGCTTCAAGTAATTACTTCATTGTAGATATCCAGTAATTTGAATATGAAACATTTTACTTGATTTTGTTTGTCCTCTATCCTTAAAGTTATGTAGGTAAATCTTTTGGAGTTTTTTTTTGTAGCTTTCCCAATTTTTAGAGCATAGGATAAGAATATCCTTCAGAGTGGTAGAAATCAAATTTTTCATTTCCAAAGAGCTTTGTGCATTTTTTCAACGGGTTAAAATGCGTTCAATTCTCTACTTTCTATAAGGGTCTTATTGAACGTGTTCGTAAGGGTAGTTCTCAAACAGTGAATGAACGTGTACAAGATCAAAAAAATTGTTTATTAATGATGTCGTATCAACAACAACTACTTGCCCTAACTCCAACAAATAACAACATCAAACACAAGTTTTAAGAATAGTTGATACAGGTAACAATGGCTCTGCAATAGCTAGCAATGATAATGGTGTTTGTAGAACAAATGACAAGGTAATTTAATTACATGTTAACATTTAGTTCAAACATAGAAACACTCATTTTTTTGCTTTCTTTTGTTTTAAATGCAGATTCGAACGAAAATGCCAAACAATTAATGCCAAATGAACATCAATATCCTTTGCCAGATTTTCCCTTAATACCGGCAAGACGTGGCTTTTGTTTAACCTTGCCTGGCGTTTTAGAAGATTTTAAAAAAAGTCACTTCTTTCAATTAAATGGCTACTACTACAGTCAATAGCCCGACAGCAACTTTCGAGGACAACGCAACATCATCAATGGTTAAATAGCCTTAAATTATAATTACAAAATAAATGTTTTATTAAGTTCTTTTTTAAAAATATACGTTTAGAATAAAAGAAACGAAGCTAAGATAGATACAAAAGTACTAATGGCCCATTGCCAAAGTTAAAAGCATTATTTAAAAAGTATTAATAAAACTTAAAAACAAGAAAAAAAGAAAGAAATGTGGTGTATTTTTTATATAATTAAAGTCAAATTTTCACATTTAAAATAAGTATGCATATTTTATTAAATTTATAACAATAAAAGTAGATTTATATTTCAATATGTATTTCAAGAATTATTGAAAAATCTTATTAAAATTGTTAAAAATATTACGAAATATTGATCGCAAAATTGTAAAGGATATTTTATTTAAAATATTTTTGCTTCGTATAAATAGTTCAGAATGCTTTATTAAAATCACTATTACAAAGTTTGAAGTATTTTCTATAAACTGAAATTAATTGTATAAAAAATTCATTGTTCTATTTGTTTGTAATTATAAAAATCCTTAGCCTTTTCTTATTTCGTGTTAAAACTAATTTCGATCTATGTAAATTGTATATTTGTTTTACATCTTTTCGCATTCATTACATATATTTCAAAAATTTAAATTTCTTTTCATAAGTCTTAACATAAAAAACAGTATTAAGTTTTCATACTAACACAAGTATTCTTTGAGATATTTAAAGAAAAAAAATGTTATAGTTTAAATTTCGTCTTTATTTCTGTAAAATTCTACTTATAAATAAAAATGCAATCTTAGAAACTAATAGGTTTTTTTAAAATTGTTTAATGTATATTTTTATGTATGTTTGTTATTATTTATTTTATTTCAGCCTTCTATAAATAAAATATTCGTGAATAACTGTTTTTTAATTTCTTTGTTGTTTGTTGATTTAGGACTCATTGAAAATAAGTTCATTATATTTATCCAAGCCCGGCAAACAAGATTCACGATTCCAGATGTGGCACATAAAAAACAATGTTTTTGGTTAAAAATAATATTAAATTTTATTCCACATTTTTTACTTACCTTTATTAGTTGTAAATTCATTTATCATTAAATAAAACAGCAAATTTTTTATATGCAATCTAAAAAAAACACAACAAATTCAATTTTACTATAATAATTTTTATTTTTATTTACTTCTTTTTTTGCATACACATACGAAAAAGCATATATATTTTGTGCTTTTCGCACTGCTTTATTTTCTTACGGAAAATAATGTTGCTTTCTCTTTTACTCCAGCTGAGTTGTAAATTGTTGTAGACAAAAGAAACAGCTGATTTTCGCTTTTTGAGCTGTCATTGGTGTCCACACTGTATACATTGTGGTACATACATAGTAAGCAAAAGTAAAATCTTTATCTGTTTAAAACAAATCATGGCACAATAAGTAAGGTACATGCAAATTTACAACAATTTAAACAATAACAAGAACAACGGTCAATTTGTTTTTGTATTTTTTATTTTTTAGCAGTTCGAATGTGTCAACGACTGCTTATAAACTATAGGGCTGCCAGGCGATTTGTTTTATCAGTAAGTACAGATTTTATCTTAAAAAAAATTTTTTGAATCGGTGTATCAAATAAAGGTAATACTGAGTTTACAAGGATAAAAAATATCAGTAAGATCTTATATCGAAGAATGTTTCGAAATGAAGGTTAATAAATTCCAAAAGGTTATCAAATCAGCTCATTGTCTGAGAGTAGACCTCGGGAACTTCTGAGCTGCAACAGATTATATAGTCTAAAAATAGAATCGGGTGCAGCTTATTGGCTGATAGTAGTCCTCGGGGACTTCTGAGCTGCAATCGATTCTATTTTTAGACTCACTGAAACTCACTAGCCTACAGTTTGACGCCGGCTCCGAACGACAAATGAATTAGAGAAATATATAATACTTAACCAGTTACTAGCTAATTTCATAAAATCACTTCATAAGGTGATACCGCTGTTAAAAAAACTTGTTCTTCTTTTTTCAGATGGTCGAAAACCTTCTGGTTGGCGGGTGTCTTAACTACCATACCACTGCGGCAATATTTATCAGAAATTTTATCGAATCTCTTCTAATAAACTGGAAGTTTACAAATTTTTGAAGTAGAAGTATATTTAAGAATTTTGAGAAAATATGCAATTTTTGTAACACATTCAGACTTTATTACTGATTAATGTCTTAGATTATTTGTTTTTGAATTACAGACAAGAAAAAAATAAACGAAAAAATTTAAACAAAGGAAAAAAAGCCAGAAACATATTTATCTTGTTTATAGAAGAATATATGCATGTATGTTTTCTATATATTTTTTTGTTGGTAAAATCGCTACAAAAATAACGGTATTTTTTGCAACGATTTTAATTATTAATTTATAAATTTGTTTAAATTGTTCTAAATAGAATGAGTTTTGTTTATCGTTACGTATTTAATATAGTTTTTAATCAGATACGTACTATTGTTTTATAAGTGTACTGATTCTGATTTTTGTAATTTTAAGTCTGGCAGCCCAGATTTGAATTCTAAAAATGGCAGATGTAAAAATGTAAACAAAAGAAGCAAAATTAAGCAATCTTTGACAGTGGGAAACTGAAAACACGATTGACAAAAAATATACACTATTTTCTTTAGTGTGCCCTGGAACAAATCTTTTTGGTTTCAAAAATTAACAGTTGGTTTTTTATTTTATCTTTTTTTAGAAAAATTATATGTTTGTACAAACTACTTATAATAAATTACATAATTTCTAAAAATGAGAAATCCTCATTTGTGAAGAAAAATCATCAAATCATTTGATGAATATATCATCATATAATATCATTCTGGCAACGCTGCCTTGCAGGATGCAATTTTAGGTAGGTTCACTTAAATTTTATATATGCATATACATAAATATACTGATATGTTTTTTGCAGAACCTGTAAAAGGAGACGTCCTCAAAACTGATAGATTAAAAAGGATTTGTAAATCTGTTTTAAAGCATTTAAAAACAAATATTTAGCAAAAAAATTAAAGGTAGCAGTTCATGATTTTCTAAGAATTTGAATTTTTTACATTTACTATATTTATTCTTTATATTTAAATTTAAAATGTTACCCCTTTTATGAAATTACCATTAAGATTTAATAATGAAATTATTATTAATAATTAAATAATTAAATTATTTATAATAAATTATAAAACTAGAAAATGGTGCCCTTTTAAGGCCTCATTAGTCGAACGTAGAAATCGTAAATGTATCGTAAATGTAAATGTAAGCGCTTTGCCACTTATAGAACAATTTAAAACGTGTCATGTGTTTCTGAGATAAAGAAGAAAAAAATATTTAGGTAAACATATATCAGACAGAAACATGTGTATATTAAAAAAATAACAGCTGTGCAAGACATTGATGGCACATTATTTGAAATTATGTGAAAAAAGTACGGAATTTATTTAAATGGTACCGAAACATTACTTTAAACTTTCATATTTAAATTTTAATAATTTCTAAAGCTTAATGATTTTAAATAATTTTTTTTTCTGCTGAAGCTACACAAAAAAGTAGCAAAATATCGATAAAAAAGTAAAAAAATTTTATTTAAAAATATTTTAAGCTTGAATAGTTATTAATATTTGATTTGTCGAAAAACCAGAATAATTGAATAACTTTTATATGTAATTAGATTATAATTCTGGGTTTCCACATACATGCAGACATTACTGGATATATACAATATATTATATTTATAAAGACCTTTATATTTTTTAATCTTATTTTTATTTATATTATCTATTATATGTATTGTTACTTATACATGCATAATGTATAATTCATACTAACCTATAACTTTTACTACAAAGAAACACATACGATTGAAAAAAGCTTTTATTAGATTTTACAAAAAATTAATTTGAAACAAAAACATATTTAATATTTTATGTATTTACCAAAAAATTTATGTACCTAAAAAAGAGTAAAAATACCCTCCAACATTCCACATACAAACAACCTATCACTGCTTGACAAATGTCACGTAACGTTGCCGTCAAATTATAATTTCAAAAGATTGGGACGTTACAGTTACGTTTCAAAAGCGATCAGGTGACACGATTACATTTACCGTCAAATTATAATTTCAAAAGATTGGGATGTTACAGTTACGTTTCAAAAGCGATCAGGTGACACGATTACATTTACGGCTTCTACATTTACGTTCGGCTAATTCTACCTTAAAGCTGAATTTAATTTAACACACATTAATCTTTCAATTACAAAATCATTAGGAATAGTAGTCACAGTGTATACAATGATGACACACCAACAAAAATAACAACAACCATACAACAAATTTTACAACTCTGTAGGGACACGAGATAGTATATATTAACAGAATATACATGCTATCTCTTTTTTTCGAGCTGAATTGTAAAATTTTTTATTTGGCTTTATTATTGTATTCTGGCGCAATTAATATAATTTTTTTGAGGTAAAAGAAATTTGTGTTTGTGAATTTTTTGAATTAAATGATTTTATCAAAAATTTTCAATTTTCTTTCCAGGTATTTCTTGCAGGTGGCTTACGGGTTAAAGTGAGTAAAATAATGATCATATTTTTTCTTTTAAATTATTAAAAAAGTGTTTTTTTGTAAGTAAAATTTTGGTGTTTAGCAGAAAAGCAGAATGTGAGTATTGTGTCTTATAACCGATTTTAAAACAATTTTAATTTGAAGTTTTCAGGGATCAAGAAACATATAATAAAATGGAAGCTGAACACAAAATTAGTAAATATGTTTCCGTTAACAAGACGCCGTATATGTCGAGGTGAGTTCATATGTATATATATAATACCTATAACTAAGTCGAAAAGCTCCATGAGAACAAACACTCCACGACAATCCAAAAATTAGATCAACTGCTTCAAATTCAACTCACTTGATTTTTAAAATCAAGCATTTATCTGGAATGGAAATTAATCAGCATTTAGATGTACTTTGGAACTTCGTTTTGATCGTGTTGGTGGTCATATTTAAGTCACTCCGTCCGAAGCTTTCTAACAACGTACCTCTGGTGCTACTAAAAAATTTTATAACGTCCGTATATATACTGTTAATACAGTGTTTGAATGAAAAGATAATAATTTCATTGCTTTAATATCGAACAAAATAGAACAATTCACTGTGAAAGCCGTTACGGTGTGCGATCTGTTGACAGAAGCCCATGAACTTATTTTAATTTTTCAGCGCTATTTTGCTTTAACTGCAGATTCCAACAAAAATGCCAAACAATTAATGCCAAACGAACATCAATATCCATTGCCAGATTTTCCCTTAATACCGGCAAGTCGTGGCTTTTGTTTAACTTTGGCTGGCCTTTTAAAAAATTTCAAACAAAATGTCGCATATTTCAATGAAATGGCTACTACTTCAGCCAATAGTACTACAACAATTTTAGAGGACAATGCAACTTCATCTATGATTGAATAGTCTTAAATTAGAACCAAAAAATAAATGTTTTAGTCAAGTTCTTTTTCAAATATAGGCTTTCGGGATAAAAGAAACGAAACCAATATGCATATAATTGTACTAATACCCTATTGGCGAATTTAAAAGCATTATTAAAAAAAGTATTATTAACACTTAAAAACAAAAAAGGAAGAAACAAATGTGTATTTTTCTGTAATTAAAGTCAAATTTTGACATTTAAAATAAATATGTATATTTTATTAAATTTATAATAATAAAAATGTAATTATATTTTAATAGGTATTTCAAGAATTATTAAAGAATCTTATTAAAATTTTAAAGATATTACGAAATATCGATCGCAAAATTGTAAAGGATATTTATTTAAAATATTTTTGCTTCTTATAAATAGTTCAAAATGCTTTATTAAAATCACAATAACAAAGCTTTAAAAATTTTCTGTAAACTGGAATTTATTGTATAAAAAATTCATTATTTTATTTGTTTGTAATTCTAACAATCCTTAACCTTTTGTTATTTCGCGGTAAAACTCATTTCGA
Organism: Wohlfahrtia magnifica; assembly: GCA_023159175.1. Lineage (NCBI taxonomy): Eukaryota > Metazoa > Arthropoda > Insecta > Diptera > Sarcophagidae > Wohlfahrtia > Wohlfahrtia magnifica. The sequence continues at coordinate 112,971 of JAKWBJ010000135.1, forward strand.
TTTATGTAAATTATCTTTTTCTTTTAAATCTTTTTGCGTCCATTAAATATATTTAAAAATTTAAAAATTGTTTTCATAAGTCTTAACATAAAGAAACAGTATTAAGTTTTCATACTAACCCAGGTATTCTTAGAGATTTTTAAGGAAAAAAAATTTTTAATTATAGTTTAAATTTCGTCTTTATTTCTGTTAAATTCTACGTGTAACTAAAAATGGAATCTCAGAAACTAATAGGTTTTTTTTTTGAAAAATTGTTTAAATTTATATTTTCATTTAATTATTTCTGGTTGTTATAATTTATTTTATTTGTACAATATCTTTTCAATTATTGCCTTCTAAAAATAAAATATATATGTATAATTGTTTATTTTTTAATTTTCTTATTGTTCATTGATTTTGAACTCATTGGTAATTCAGTTTAGAAAGCATGTGATTCATGCACTAAGGCAGAAACAAGCTGTATTCAGGCCATAAAAATTAACAATCGACATTATTTAAAGCCTATGTGAAACCATCGAGCAACGTATGGAATGGTGTACACCAGCTTATCTCAATAACTTCATCTAATAAGTAACGTTAATTTTACTTATTAGGTGGCAACTGCCGAGTAAAACATGAAAACGCTAAAATTTTCCGAAAATCTGGAAACGGGTCACGATTACGATAAACATCATTATCAGCCAGAGTTGGGTTTATTGAATTGAATTTATAATGCATTATCGTTTCCATTACCACTAAACGACTTAGCATTAATGCAGAAATATTACAGCCACCACTCGGATACACTAACAATTTTAGTGATAGTGGAAATTAAGTGCACTAAATGAAACGATTTTAGTTGATACTTTATACACCACCTTGCATAATGGTGTCAAGTCTAGCGCATACTCTCCAATTCATGCAGCAAGCCGGAGGTAAGCTTTTTTTGCACAAAGTATGCACATTCATGTGGACCATTTTGTTTTTCACTATTATGATGAAGAAGTTACAACTAAACTCGTAGTTGTTGTATTAAGAATTGCAAATAAATGCCTCTACCTCCAAAGTTTCTTTGGATATCCGAACCAGGCAAACACGATTCTAAATACGATTGGAAATTGTTCCAGATATGGCACATAAAAAACAATGTTGTTGGTTAAAATTAATGTTAAATTTTATTCCACAGTTTTTACTTACCTTTATTAGTTGAAAAAAGTACATCTATTATAAATCATGAAATAACACAGAAAATTTTGTATATCTTAAAAAATCACATCCAATTCAATCTTACCACATTAAAATTTGTTTTTATTTACTTATTTTTTTGCATATACATACGAAAAAACATATATATTTTGAGCTTTTCGCACTTTTTTATTTTCTTATAAAAAATAATGTTGCTTTTTCTTTTACTCCAGCTGAGTTGTAAATTGTTGTAAATAAAGAAAAACAGCTGATTTGTGCTTTTTGAGCTGTCATTGGTGTTGTCACTGTGTACAATGTGATAGTAGTAGCGTCACCCTTAACTTATGAATGTAAATTGGACTGTTATTTACATCAGGGATAGAAAAGTTGGTACGATTGTACTTTTTCAGCACTATTTGCAAGTTAAAAGTATAATAGCAGCCCAATTACTAATTTGGCAGTATTTAAATTTTTTTCCTATTTTATTACTTTCACTAATGTATTAAAAAAAAAAAATCTATTTAATCGTAATCTCTTTTAGCGTTCCTTTCATTTTCTTATGGAAACTTTTAGTTAAACATTCGTTGTGAATTGTTTGGCACATTTTGTCGAATTATCTGTTGTTTCAGGAAGAACTTGTAGCATCCCACCGTTAATATAAAAAACGAGGGGAAAAATTTGAGCGCAGACGGATGTAGAAATTATTATTTATTTTCTACAACAAATGTATTGTAGCATGTACGACTTTTGTGAGGTACTGTATAATATCCACACAATATGCAGCACAATATTTGAAAATAAAATATCAAGTATCAATGTGATTGACTGCCACATTAACAGCACATTGCATAAATATTCCGCTGGTGATTACATGTTGTTGTTGCACCGGCGCGCTTAAGTTTATACTGAGTCATGTGCAGGGATCACATTATTTAATAATAATTTAATAATAATATATATATATATATATATATATATATATAAATATATATATATATATATATAAATATATATATATATATATATATATATATATATATATTTATATATATATATATATATATATTTATATATATATATATATATATATATATATATATATATATATATATTAATATATATATATATTATATATATATATATATATATATATATATATATATATATATATATATATTAAACTTAACAAGCCTCCACTCAATATTAAAAAATTTTTCTTTTCAACGCTAATTTTTTATTAAAAATTATCTTTTTCAATTTTATAATTTTGTTTTAATTTGTTTTGATTAAAAGATTTCCAATTTACTTTCTTAATACTTTACACATACACATTTCTTTTATTTTCTTGAATTTATTTAAATAATTGAATTTATGTTATTTTTTATGTATTTATCGATATTGGTATGTTTGTCGAATTATTAAACTGCATTATTGACGCAGTTGAAACGACTAATTTACCATTTTTCCATTATTTTATATTGGAATTAAAGTCATGATTAACATAGAGTAAAAATTAAAAGATCAGATAGCTATCAACATTCAAACTAAAGAGTCAAGTGTTTTAAGCCCCAATAATAAATACTAAATTTTTAAATTAAAGTAAAACTTAAATCTACATTTTTAAATTAAACCTAAATTAAAATCTGAATTTAAATCTAAACTTAATCAATTAAAAATTACCCTAAATTTATTAAAATTTTTAATCTGAACTGATAAACTCTTAAAATTTAAAAGGAATTTAATTAAACTGCAATGAAAAATTATATTGAAATAATAACTTTATTTTTTTTTACTTGTATATACATATGTACAATAAAACATAAGTAAAATAAAATTATACATTCATACACACACATAAACACCCACATTCACTACTCATATTTATCTATTTATCCCTAATCTTATAATTTCGCCTTTTCTATGAAAAATTATATCTAACATAAGGAATTGGTGTTCCTACAAATGATAATACAGTCCACTTTACACTTCCTTACACTAAAACCCAAAAAGAACATCATATTTCTTCATTGTCCTTTAGGCTGAACTGAAAACAGCTAGTTGTCATCACTAAATTTTCCAACGCAGAAAAGGGGTTTGGTAAAATCGTCGTAGCCACCGCGTGTGAAGAAACAAAAACAAAAACAACAACAGAAAAGATATTGTATAGATATAAAATTTAATTTGCAAAAATTGCGACAAAAAATAATGAAATTTTTTAATAAAATTAAAAAAAGAAATACGGAATTAAAAAAAAAACAATAGTTAAAAAATCAAATCAAAAATATATCAAAATTTTATATATATAACAAAAAACAGCAACACATAAATACTTCTAACGGTACATTAATAAAAACAACATTCGAAGTACGCAAAAGCACAAGAGAAAAAATTTAAAAAAAAATAGTGAAGGTACAGTGAAGGATAAACTGTAGTGTAAATGTACATTTTTATATATAAACTGGAATGCAATTGGTATTTAGTGAAAAAATTTATTTAGTGAACTGAAAAAAAAGAAAAAATTACATGAAGTAGCAACAAATATATTTAAAAAAAGAAAAGAAACAACAAATATCGAAATAAAAAAGATAATCAGACAGAAAAAAGTGGGATTGCTCTCTATACACCATATATCTAAAGTTAAATTAAAATTTCGCTAAATTATGAAAACAAAACACCGTTGGAATAGCTAATTTCATAAAGAAAAATAAATGAAATTTGACAGCAAAAACGGAAAAAGGAAAAACGGAAAAATTACCGTTCCTACACCTGTAACTACTTGAAAAACAAGACTAAGACAACAGAAGGAAACATAAATATTAGCTCATACTGGTCAATTCGGTAATAAGGTATTTATGAATTTTTTTTTAATAAGTGAGTAAAAGCAGACATTTGATCGCACACTCCCTCTCTTTATTCAAATATTATTAACTCCACTAAATCTTTCTTTAATAATTACACCCCAATTCTCTTATTTTTACTATTCGAAGTGTTGCCCTTTATCTAGTACACTGCATTTTAATATTCGTGGTACACTACGCGACAAAACAATAAAATTAGCTATATTACAAGGTATTTGTCAACAACAGCTTCTTTCGTAAATATAACAAGTGGAAGAACAGAAAAAGGAAAAGGCAATCAAGAGAAAATCAAAGTTACCCATTTCGTATGTATTCTGAACATACATACGAAAATATACACACATGAGAACATAAAATGTAGACATACAATTTATGCATAGATAAATAAATACACAAATTCTAATAAATGCACGTATAAGAAATAATATATATATATATATATATATATATATATATATATATATATATATATATATATATATATATATATATATATATATATATATATATATATAAGTTAATATATAAGTTAACATGTGCCGCACAACTACCTGCTGATGTGGCAGATTCTCACGGGAACTAATTTTTATTTTAAATTTATTAATTTCTTTTTTATTTTTTATATTATAATTGCGTAAGCTTGCTTATTTAGTTCTTTTAAATTTTATTTAAATTAATTTGCTCTTTCTGAATTTGTGTAAAATTTCATGATTTTGTAATTTTGATTCTTTTAAATTCTTTTCTTTTAATTGTATAAATTTGAATATCGGGTTACGCTGCACGAGTAACCAGCTTGCATATTTTTTATTGTTGAATTTTGTTTCTTATTAATTATTATTGGCAGCATAACTGCACCAAAAGACCTTATAAAATTAGTTCGTAATTGTGCGGTGTAAGACCAGGTCGTGTATATTCATTAATAAAATTATATATCGAAGGATATAAAATTTAAACTTATTTTTATTTTATTAAAACTGTCCCCAAAGGACTTAACTGGCACCCGAGCAGAGACCCGCAAAAAATAAAGTTGCGGTGAAAAGTCTATTCCCGCACGATACGGACTCCGTGAGGCCTGCGTGCGTGTAAAATAAATTTCCAAGCGTGAGAAAAGAAAAGTGTTTGGTTAATAGAAGCTTTAATTAAAATATTTTGAAAAAGTATAAAAACTGAAACTAATATATAAAAATTAAAACTAAAATAAAAGAAATGTGTAAAGTATTAAGAAAGTAAATTGGAAATCTTTTTATCAAAACAAATTAAAACAAAATTATAAAATTGAAAAAGATAATTTTTAATAAAAAATTAGCGTTGAAAAGAAAAATTTTTTAATATTGAGTGGAGGCTTGTTAAGTGTAATATATATATATATATATATATATATATATATATATATATATATATATATATATATATATATATATATAAGAGTAAGCTACATCTATATATCTATATATATATATATATTTATCTATATATATATATATATATATATATATATATATATATATATATATATATAGATATATAGATGTAGCTTATTCTTATACGTGCATTTATTAGAATTTGTGTATTTATTTATCTATGCATAAATTGTATGTCTACATTTTATGTTCTCATGTGTGTATATTTTCGTATGTATGTTCAGAATACATACGAAATGATTGCGGTAAATGTTTGCTTTTACTCACTTATTAAAAAAAAATTCATAAATACCTTATTACCGAATTGACCAGTATGAGCTAATATTTATGTTTCCTTCTGTTGTCTTAGTCTTGTTTTTCAAGTAGTTACAGGTGTAGGAACGGTAATTTTTCCGTTTTTCCTTTTTCCGTTTTTGCTGTCAAATTTCATTTATTTTTCTTTATGAAATTAGCTATTCCAACGGTGTTTTGTTTTCATAATTTTGCGAAATTTTAATTTAACTTTAGATATATGTATATAGAGAGCAATCCCACTTTTTTCTGTCTGATTATCTTTTTTGTTTCGATATTTGTTGTTTCTTTTCTTTTTTTAAATATATTTGTTGCTACTTCAAGTAATTTTTTCTTTTTTTTTCAGTTCACTAAATAAATTTTTTTATTTTCACTAAATACCAATTGCATTCCAGTTTATATATAAAAATGTACATTTACACTACAGTTTATCCATCACTGTACCTTCACTATTTTTTTTTTAATTTTTTCTCTTGTGCTTTTGCGTACTTCGAATGTTGTTTTTATTAATGTACCGTTAGAAGTATTTATGTGTTGCTGTTTTTTGTTATATATATAAAATTTTGATATATTTTTGATTTGATTTTTTAACTATTGTTTTTTTTTAATTCCGTATTTCTTTTTTTTAATTTTATTAAAAATTTGCATTATTTTTTGTCGCAATTTTTACAAATTAAATTTTATATCTATACAATATCTTTTCTGTTGTTGTTTTTGTTTCTTCACACGCGGCGGCTACGACGATTTTACCAAACCCCTTTTCTGCGTTGGAAAATTTAGTGATGACAACTAGCTGTTTTCAGTTCAGCCTAATATATATATATATATATATATATATATATATATATATATATATATATATATATATATCTGAAACAAATTAATCCACGTAAAAGGACAAGTGGAGCGGTTTCAGCACAGGGACCTCACATTAAAGGAACTTTTGTATGTGGCAGTTGACCGCTACAACAATAGCATTCACTCTGTAACAAAAAAGAAACCAAGTGAAATATTTTTTAATAGAATAACCAGAACAAGCTTACAAGAATTATTTGAATCTAAAAAGAAGATTAATACTGACTTACGCTTGGAGATAAAACGTGTGCAGGCCCTGCGTAATAAAACTCATAATTTAAGAAAAAAACCGCCTCGAAAATATAAAAGAGGGGATACAATTTTTGTAATGGACAAACAAATCAAGGGTAAACAAAAGCGCTTTTACAGAAAAGAAATTGTCCGAAGTGACGGCACGGTCACTGTAACCACTATGAGTGATAAGAGGTCCCCAAGAATCCTAGCTAATCACTAAGAGGAAAAATATAATATAATAATGTTAAATAATAATAATATATGACTTTTATTATAAAATATCATAAAATAAAATACGAAATAAAATATGAAATTCAAATTAAAATTATTAAAGAAAATTTACTTACAATTTAATATTTAAAATTGACTTGCGCAATTAACAAGATCCGGCCTGTAAGTGAGATAGATCGTACCTTAGTAGATTGTGGGGGGCATGCCTGCTCACGACTAAAAAGATCATACGATTCCCTCATAGTAAGTTCGAGAGAAGCGCAATGTTAAAATAAAAAATAAATATAAATTTTTTTTCAATAGAAAGAAAAAAAGGAAAGAAAAAGGAAACAAAAGGAAGAAAAAAAAGATAAGAAATACAGAAAAGGAAGAAACTTTTTTAAGAAACAAAAATCAAATTAAAACAAAAATAAACTAAATTGTCTTAAATAAAGTCATTTGCTAGTGTCGTGCTAGAACAATTTGCGTACAGGCTTAAAGGCGCAATGGCGGCATTTCAAGAGTAAATGATTACTTAGAAACATGTTTAGAACGGAAAAATCGGGATTTCCACCCTGAAAATACTTACTTAAAATAAAAAAGGAGAAGTCCATTTCACAATCATCCCCACTACAACATCTCTCATCCCATATCATACCATTTAAGCATTTAAGAATAATGTAAAACCATCAATTTCACGTTTACGCATTTATTAGCACATCATTATATTGTAAGAGCATCCTTCCCTTTTTGTGTTTTTTTTTCTTTTCCCTCCCTCTCTCTCCCTGAAAATAGATCACTTGGGCTGCTGTGCACTGTCCATGGACTCCGTTTATTCCGTTATGAGGCACCGATCGTATCTCTTCAGGATGGAAATGGCTGGATACTTGACAGGCAAATCAAACTGTTGCATACCATTAACCTCACCCAGCTCGAGTGCTTAGTAGATAGCGTTTGGGCTCCAACGGAGGATTTTCCTAATGGATATTATAGAGGTTTTATTAGCTATCATCTGAACACTGCCTTAGAAAGAATAAATATGTTCAAAGGTAAAAGTAGCCGAAGATCACGCTCAATTAACTGGATCGGTAGCGCATGGAAATGGGTTGCGGGTAACCCAGATGCAACAGATTGGGACAAGATTCTACACAGTACCAATGATAAAGTTGAGAACAACAATCATCAATATAAAGTTAATCAACAACTTTTTGCTGCAACAACTGAAGTATTAGAAAAATACAATAGCCTGGCAGATATAGCAAAGAACACACTGGTTGAAAGAAATATAGAAAGGATGGATTCCGAAACTCTGCAACGAGCTTTATTGATCAGAGACAACGTCAACGAAATAGTTAGTGCTGTCCAAATGGCGAGGAATGGTATAACAAACACAAACCTGTTGGCTAAAGAAGAAATATCTCATTGGCTACTAAAAATAGATTCAATACCTTACTCAAATGAGGTAGAGGCAATTGAATTTGGCTCACCTTCAATTTACTGCAATGGATCAACACTCCTATACGTTCTGTCTATGCCTAAAGTGGGGCGTATGCAGTATAATGTGCTGGTTACAAAAGCTGCTATTTACAACAACAAACAAGTCGATATTGAATACAATAAGGTGCTAATGAATCACAAGACGATCTATGGATTAGCTGGGGATTGCTTCAAGATTGGTAATTCCACCAACTGCAAAGATACTTCAGTTACTCGACTTGATGACAACAGCTGCATGGCAATACTTCTGCGGGGAGGAGAAGCAACTTGTGCCTACCGAATCAACAAGAACTCCATAATTGAAGCTGTAACCAATTTTAATGGAACATTGGTACAGAAGAATGAATCTACAACGCTGTCAGGCAACTAAATCATTCGGCTTGTTGATGAAACTATTAATATTGGTGAAGAACCTTTACATCTAAAGTAAATTCACATGCGATGGTACTGCCGCCAGTGTTGACGAATATTACCAATAGCACTGAGAAGATAGTTATCTGCATGAATTGAGCATACAAAATATTCATCACTTCGAAGCCCTTACCAAGAAGAATGCGATATCCTTTACAATTAATGCTACTACTTTCGCTCTGCTCTTACTTATATGTTACTGGGCTTGGCAAAAGATTAACAAAAAAGTGAATTTTCCAGCCTTGAACATAAGTCCCGAAGCCACGACTACAGCTACATCTGTTGGAAAGGAAAAGAAAAATATTTGCGGCTCACAAGAGAAGAAAAGAAATAGAAAACAATTTTTTTTCTTCTCTGGAAAATAATAATATTTAAACGCCTTTGATTACGTTTGAGAAAGTTTTTAATATATTGCGGTCTATTTACATAAAGTTTACTAACAAATATTCAAACAGACCACTAACATAATCTGATATCTATTCGATTTTTTACGCGAATTTTAAGTCGAAATAAATTTTGTTTTATACTTAAATGATTACTTGCACTTATCAATGTTATTAACAATATTTTCCTTGAAACATTGAAGTGTAAGTCGAAATAAAATTATGCACTATAATTTATTCATATCTGTTGTTTAATCTCACCCACTACACTTATCTTTTGAACATTTGAGTACCCGTCACCTAACTCGATAAAACGTGCGATTTTTTTCTCATTTCTATCGAGCAAGCCCAGCTTGATACCCTATCGTTTGCATGACCCCTGAATTCAATTTTTTTTACTCATTCCCATCGTTTGAGGATTTATTTTATCGATCCGACCCCTACAATCAACCCCATTAGTTCGTGGAGATTCTAGCTCAATATCCAAGCCTATTGTAAGCACTATATATAGTAATCCTCAATGATGGCTAATTCTAGTACTCGTGACCCGAACTCAACCCAACAACCCCCAAATTTCACTCCACCGCTAGTCTCTATCCAAACCAACAATCCAATCAAACCCAACAATCCAATCAAATCCAACAACCCAATCAAACCAACCTACCCAATTTGGTTTTAATTAAAAATCCTTTATTCAAAACAGTTTTGTGCACCACTGCTTGTAATCTTTTGACAGGCAATAACAATTTTCTATTCTTAATTATTCCGTCTGTTTACAATCTTGTAAACAACAACAATTACTCAACAGATCTTTCTACTTAAAGATCTTCCAACCCGATCGTAGTTTTAACTTAGGTTCGCTCACAACCTCTTCAAACAGAGGTTATCCACACTTAACTCTCTTTACTGAGTTAGCTCCAACTAAACTGGTTTTTTACCTCACGATTCACTTCACGAGTTTACTCTTTATAAACTCTCTTCACACAAACTGCACTCGCTGGGTTTACTTTACTGAGTAAGCAACATTAAGCTTAACATTAGCTCTGTGGAAACAGTCGCCCACTCCCCTCGTGAGCTCCTAAATGATCCGAAATGTCTCAATTTTTAGTGGACCGATATGAAGCTATTGAACTCAGTATGTCTCACAATATCAGAGCTCCATAGTATACAAACATACAATGTTTCACAGGAAAATCTTGGCCCGATTTGCAAGCTGTGTAATAATGATCATCCTCTCAGAACTTGTTCCAAATTCAAAGCTTTTACAGTACAACAGAGGGTGGATTACGTCTTTCAAAACCAGTACTGTGACAATTGTTTGGCATATCACATTTCAGGACAAATTGCAAGGGTAAATAAACTTGTATTGCACATGACCAAGCCATCCAACCAAGCCAGCAACAATAACAAGAAACTAACAGCAAAGAAAACAAGTAACAGAATAAACATGCAACAATAAATACTAAAAGCTGAAAAAGGTAGATGTTTACATATGCATGGCTACAAAAGAACTAAAAAGAAATTAAAAGAAAGAAATCGAATCTACCTGAAATATCAAGAGGTTCGAGAGCTTTTGATGTATTGTTTACTCAGCCATATAAAAAGCACATCGATGCGAACAGCAATCAGTTTATGTGTCGTAAACTCAGCGAGTGGAGTTTAAGTAAAGTAAACCCAGTGAGTGCTGTTTGTGTGAAGAGAGTTTATAAGGAGTAAGCTCATAAAGTGAATAGTGAAGTAAAAAACCAGTTTAGTTGGAGCTCATTCAGTGAAGAGAGTTAAGTGTGGATAACCTCTGGTTGAAAAGGTTGTGATCGAACCTAAGCTATAATTACGATCGCGTTGGAAGATCTTTAGGAAGAAAGATCTGTCGAGTAATTGTTGTTGTTTATAAAGTTGTAAACAGACAGAGTAATTGGGAATAAAAATTGTTATTACCTGTAAAAAGATTACAAGTAGTGATGCACATAACTGTGTTGAATAAAGGATTTTTAATTAAAACCAAACACAAAATTTATTTAATTTTAACTGCAATCTACGAACTCATAAAAACACATTTTTAAAAGGTAAAAACGTAACAATATTTTACGGTACGAGCTCTCTCAGACCCGGTACTCAAAGAACATTTATTTCAGAAAGTATCAGAAATCGCCTACAGCTGCCTTACAGGAAATCCCATTATGAAATTGTTGGCATTGGCGGCCAAGAACAATCGACAAATAAGAAGTGTGATTTCACGCCATATGCTCATAGAAGAGGAACCAAGATTCCTGTTAAAGCTATAGTTTTGCCCAAAGTCACTAAGTGTCTCCCAACCCTTAGTTTTGAAATTCCACACTTAGAACATCTTGCAGAATTAGATTCAATTCAATTCCTCGCTAATTGATCTCAATGATTATGAACACTATTTAAACATCGGTGGTATTAAGAAAAGTATTTGTGGTAAGGCATCGGCATACAACACCATATTTGGATGGGCGTTAAGTGGGCCAGTTCAGGATAATTCAGTACACACATTCACCACCTCAGTAATGTCTTCAGAATTCAGTCTCTAATTGAAACCATGAGAAAGTTTTGGGAAAGTCAGCCCATGATCTCAGAGGAACACCAACATTATGAGGACTTCTATAAAAGAACAACCACAAGGAATAAAAATGGACGTTACATTGTCCGGCTCCTATTTAAAAAGGACTTCCCGGACTATAAATTTCTCGGATCCTCTCGCATGAATAAATCGCTCATGAAAACCCCAGAACTTGAAGGAGAATACCATAGGGTACTGGAATACCATGAAGCCAACTTCGTCACGCGAAATAGTATCTGGCGACAAATATTCGTTTTATCTACCAGATTACACGGTAATTCGACCTGAGCATAAAACTACCAAAGGCAGAGTTGTCTTTAACGCGTCTAGGAAGACCAAATTCGGTCATTCGCACAATGACGCATTGCAAGCGGATTTAAGTTCAATCATTCTTAACTGGCGAAGCTACAGATATGTATTCAACGGGGGCATACAGAAGATGTATCGTCAAATATGGATTCACCCGGAAGATCGCCAATATCAGCGTATAATCATTCAAAGAAGCAAATCTGAACAAACTAATGATTATCAACTTAAAACAGCGACATTTGGTGTTAACTGTGCCCCTTGCTCGCTCGTGGAGGACAAATAGCCAAAGGCAGCTGATATATTACGCATCGAGACAATTGTGGACGACATCTTGTCAGGAGGTCACTCTATTGATGAAGCAAGAGAAGCTCAACAACTCCTAAATTTACTCAAATTTGGCGGATTCACATTAAAAAAGATAACGGCAAACGATGGCGAATTACTCAGAAATATCCCGACTGAGAATTTGTATGATTCGGAATTTTTACGTTTCCAGGACACAAGCACCACGAAAACTTTGGGCATTAAGTGGAACGCGCGTACATACAGTTTTTCTTACTCATTCACCCCACTATCTCGTGACGAGAACATTACAAAACGAAATATGCTGTCTGGTATAGCTTCGATTTTCGATTCCATAGTTATAAGGGCAAAGATGCTAATGCAGGAATTGTGGTTGCATGGTCTACAATGGGAAAATACAGTCAACTCAGAAATTCAGATTAATTGGAATAATCTAATGAACGATCTTTGTGAAATGGATAAAATTAAAATCCCCAGATAGATACAATATAGTCCCGAGTTTCAAATTCAAATTCATGGATTCCCGGATGCTTCCAAAGTCAAAGTTGCCGTGCCTTTTGCGCGGCATTGTATCTGCGATGTCAAACCTCTTCCCAAGTCGTATTTACCAATTTGATTGCTTCGAAAAGCAAGGTAGCGCCAACTCAACCCATTTCCCTGCCGAGATTGGAATTAAGTGGCGCTGTATTACTGACCAAATTAGTGACTCATCTTACAATTTCTCTAATCGGTCTGTGGACCGATTCGCTAATCGTGATTGTCTGGTTGTCAAAGCCACCTTGGACTTGGGAAACGTATGTGGCCAATCGGACAGCTCAAATTTACAAATCCCTACCCAATGTCAACTAGAACCATGTACGTACGTACGATAATCCAGCGGCACTCGCCAGTTGAGCTGGCAAATAACATAATATGGTGGCAAGGACCATCGTGGCTTACAAAACCACAGTCAGAATGTCCGAAAAAGACATCTCTGGATAGTCTGGAAATGGATTTTTTTATTTATTTATAAGATAAGTAAGTGGAATGTTAGCATACCTCGACCAATAAAGTTGATATATTGAACAGGTTCTCAACATATCCTAGGGCATTGAAAGTTTTATCTTACACATTTCGATTTTTACACAACGCTCTAGTAAAAAAATCGAAACCAATACAATTACACTCAGCGGAATCTAAGTCATAATGAAGTAAAGTTCACAGAAGTTAACGATATCTCAAATTCTTTGCCAATATCTAATAAAATTCCTTTGAAACCATTAAACCCATTTCGACTTTCAAATTCATCCCTTTCATACAATGAGCGTCACCCGTTAATACTGCCGGGAAATTCAGGATTTTGCCAATTATATTTGGAAAATTTGAATTCTCTTCTAGCTCACGCAGAATGCAATCAAATGCACAGAATGGTGCAAACTAAATTTCATGTTTCCAGATTGAAGCCTCGCATTAAGAAAATAATACATTAATGTAAAATTTGTATTATATACAAACAAAAGCCGTGTTCTCAAATTATGGCTCCCTTACCATCCGATCGCTGCACACTAACAATACCCTTTCAATCTAAGGCAATCCATTTAGAGGTATGTTCGGATCTTTCCACGGCAGCATTTCGAGCAGCGTTCTCTCGATTCGTTGGTCGGCGGGGACTACCTTTCGGGTTATATTCGGATAATGGTCGTAATTTTGTTGGGGCTAACAGACAACTAAAATGCGAATTCAACTCCTTCCTGAGTTCGCCGTCACAAGATATCTCACAAAAGTATAATATACGTGGTTTTGAGTGGATATTTATCCCACCACATGCCCTTAATGTGGGCGGTCTTTGGGAAGCAGCCGAAAAGAGCTTCAAATTTCATTTGAAAAGGGAAACGGGCTCACACAGATTTACTTACGAAGAATTTGCAACAGTACTAACCCTAAAGAATATTAAATTCTCGCCCGATTTCCGCGCTTTCTGAGGACCCCACGAATATTACCGCACACACTCCTGAACATTTTCTTAGAGGCGCTCCCATAATGAGTTTTCCTGAACAACATGATCAAAGACTAGGAGTGGTCAATCGATGGGAAAAACTTAAAATCGTGCATCACCAGTTTTCAATACGGTGGAAGGAAGATTACTGAAATCTTTACAAAATCGATACAAGTGGAAAGATACTCATCCCAATCTCAAATCGGGTGATCTTGTAGTCATTACATATGATTTATTTCCCCCTTCAGAATGGCGTCTGGAAAGAGTCGAACGGACTTATTCTGGCAGCGACTATAACGTTCGTGTTGCAGACAACTGCAGAGAACTGCCACAGGAATAGTAACTAGACACATAGTTAAACTTTGCTATTTGCCATTATTAAATAGTAAAGATGAATTTGTTTCAGAATTATAGTCCCTTAATTGCTTATTTGCTCTACATTATCGAACAGTTCGTTATATCTCTAACATTACTATTTCCTCAAGCCATTTTAGCTCTATCCCCCTATCCTTCTAATTTTGCCAAACTTATAACTAATAAAGATTTATTATTTTCCATATTTCCAAAGTCTAGATGTCTAATCGAAACCACCGCGTGATGAATCGTGATCAGAGTTTATATCAGTGCAAAATTTGCAGACATTTTCATCCTATCAGATACTGCAAACGGTTTCTTAATATGGACGTACAAACAAGAACCAAAATGTCGCTATTGTACCAACTGCCTGGCGCAATGTCACGACTTAAGGGCTTGCCCGTGCCTTAATACTTATAGGATTTTCGATAAGTTTCACCATACGCTTCTCCATCCTAGCGTCAAAAGTCGATTAAACATGAAACGAAAGCAGCATCGTCAAAGGAAGTCTATAAGCATACCACGACATCTAAATTCTACAACGCAGAGAGCAAAACCTTCATCATCATCAAAATCATCAATCCATAGAGAGCATACTCCAGTAACCTTACCATTAACTTCAGTACAGAAAACCACGTTGAAGCGAAATAGCCTCATTTTATCGGAAACCATCCGATCGTTGGCTGAGGTGCTATGTGTAAAGTCTGAATTAACTTTCCGGTGCCCGGAGTGTACAAAATCGCGAAAAACAACCAGCGATTTTATACTTTTTATATATTAAAATTTATTTATTATTAAATTGTTTTGTAATTGTCAGAAAATTTAAAATTGCATTTATTTAAATAATTGAATTTATGTCATTATTTTTTAAAGAGTATGTATCGATATTGGTATGTTTGTCGAACTATTAAACTGCATTATCGACGCAGTTGTAACAACTAATCTTCCATTTGTTCATTACTTTTTATTGGAATTAAAGTCATGATTAACATAAAGTAAAAATTAAAAGATCAGATCTGAATTTAAACCTAAGCTTAATCAATTAAAACTTAATAAATTCAATTCTTTTTCTATTTGTATATACATATGTACAACAAATCATAATTAAAATAAAATTATACACTACCATTTAATTATTACACTACATACAACACACAAGGTGAGCTCACACATTCATACACACCCACAGTCACTAATATTTATATCTAACATAAGGAATTTATGTTTCTACAAAAGATAATACACTTCCTAACACTAAAACCCAAAAAGCCAAATAAAAATAAAATATATACAAGGATAAGCTCTAAGCTATATAGTGTAATAATTAAATGGTAGTGTATATATATATATATATATATATATATATATATATATATATATATATATATATATATATATATATATATATATATATATATATATCTGTCCTGGTGGATCAGCCACAACGATCCACCAGCTGCGTTGAATACTGCTTAGCCAAGAAGCATTGCAATGATGGCAGAAGGACACCAAGGCCAGAGGCATTATCCAGTTGTAACAGCACTATCAACACTATTATCAACTATAATAAACGTACCACACCAACAACAACAACCGACAAAATAATGAAAAGCTGTTCTAGCATAAGTTAACAGTTAAAGAGAAATTTAAAAAGGAAATATAGTTTAGTTTTTAAAAAATGATGCTTTTCGTTATGAACCCGTAGGCTAGAGCGCGTTAACCACTCTTGGAAAATTAAATTATATCAAGAAACAAAAAAAATTAATAATAATGATAATAATAACAAAAAAAATTTTAGATTTTTAGAAATATAAAAAAGAAAATATACATAAAGAATATATTACATTTAAAATATATATTAATAAAAACAATAGTTACATTGTAAACAAAATAAAATATAAATGCATTTAAAATAATATTGGCTATGAATAAAGAAGGCACCGAAAAAGAGAATGAAATTGATAGGCAGAAAGGAACTCCTACTAAGGAGGACATAGCAAGCCAAGAATAGACGAAGAAACAATTAGAATGTTGAGACAGGCAGAAAAATACTAAGACAACAAAGAAAAGAAGTAATAAAATAAAAAAAATATATAGAATTAGAAATATAGTAAGGAGAATTGGCAATCAATCAAAAAAAATTCGCTGAATATTCTAGATATCTTACAAAACTGACTAAAAAGGGGATGCCGTTCGAAGGGACAAAAGATTGAGAATGCGCGTTTAGATACTTAAAGAAGGCATTAATAAGCCCATTATTGCTCCAATACCCAGACTTCACGAAGGAAAAGATAATTATGTTGCCGACGCTCTCTCGCGTATAACAATTGAAATTGAAGGATTTAAACAAAGAAGTCTCATCAATTTTAAGAGTCAGGACAAAATCGATGGCTAAAGAAAAGAAAACCAGTAACCCAGTGGTAAATCATCAAATTACAAATAAAAATAATGAGCCCAAGATATACGTACCATTGAATAATATAGATGTCAAAAGGTATTATAAATTAAAGATTTTACATAACAGATGTTATATCAAAAAAGGAAAATCTATATATGCTAGCATAAAAGTAAATGATTCGTTTTTTAAAGGGAATTTTGACTTAGGAGAATTCTTCCCTATGCTTGAACGAATAGCCTGTGCAAGTGGCACCTAGTGAGAAAATTATCGAATTTATCTCGATTAAAATATTTTAAGAAATGGGCAAAAAAGAATTAAATAAAATTAAGATAGCGCTATTGAATATTACCTCAGATTAATAACAAGTATACCAAGGTAATTCTTGAAATACTGCAGAAATACCATGATGATCCCATATAAGTAAAAACGTAACAATTGGTGTCCGAAGTGGGATTGTAGTCCTTTAAAATAAAATAATAGAATGAAGTTCAGAGACCTTAATGTGAATCGCCTTAGGCGTGGGTTGGGTTGAATTTGCCGTCAACTGGGACCAAGACCGAATTGCAAAAGTGGTTGTATGAGGATTTCCAACGGCGGGGCATTAACGTTGATACTCACGTATTTAATGTTGAGGAAGAGCCTGAGGTGAGTGCCCTTTCAGCTAAAAGTAATACGGATACCAATGCACTGCTTGCCGCTATTATGGAAAAAATGCAACTACAAACCAAAATGCTTTTGGCTGAGGTACGAGAATCTTCTAAAGCTGATAATGAAAAGCTTATGGAAAAAATTAATACTTTGCCGAGTGCACAAGAAATTTTTAAAGTTGATAATGAAAAGCTGTTGGCGCAGGTAAAATAAACTTCTAAAGCTGATAATGAAAAGCTGTTGGCGCAGGTAAAAGAAACTTCTAAAGCTGATAATGAAAAGCTGTTGGCGCAAGAAAAGAAACTTCTAAAGCCGATAATAAAAAGCTGTTGGCACAAGTAAAAGAAACTTCTAAAGTTGATAATGAAAAACTGTTGGCCGAAAACCAGAGTTTTCTGGCAAATATCGAAAAGAAATTTAAACAAGCGTCGAGTGCAACAACAGAGAAGCTGCAGGAAATATATGAGACGGTAAGTAAAACGGTTGATGACGTCGACACAAGAACAACAAATCTAGAAGACTGTTGAGGAAAAGTTTAAAAGTTTAATATAATAGAAGAGAAAATCAATAGTCTACAGTGCCAGCAACCCGAACAAGTGCGTATTATACCAGAGGTTTCTAGCAGAATAAAAACAACTTGCTTTGATAGTAGCACACGCCTAGCTGTATTTAAATTCCAATTCGAGACAGTTGCCAACAGAATGGATTAGACGATCAAGAGAAGGCTCTAGAATTAATTTTGGCGCTAAAAGGTGCTGCAGCAGAAATTTTAGAAACCATGTCAACCAGCTGCAGGATCAATTACAATGACTTAATAGTGGCGCTACAGCGTAAATTTGGTGACGAGAACAAACGCGATTTGTACCGCATGGAGTTAAGGTGCCGAACATAGAACGCAATGGAAGTCGAGAGGTTGGTGCAGCTAAGCTATCCAGGGGTAAATCACCCACTAGTAGATCACCTGAAGACCGAAGCCTTCGTCAGTGGCTTACGAGACCCTGATGTTAAACCAGCTGTATGTTCAGCACAAGAGGCAACCTTTGCAGATACTGTGGCGTTCGCAGTGGCTCAGGAGACAGCTCACACGATATCAAAGCCACAAATACACAAGATACGTAACCTAGAAGTTGAGGCAGAGAAAGATAATGAGATCAACAAAATAGAAGAGGTGGTAAAGCAGCTTCTAGCTGAGCATAAATAAAATTGAAATGTTTTAATTGTGGAAAGAGTGGCCACTACCAGAGATCCGTCCAGATCCGTTTCACCACTGAGAAATAAGAAACGGGCCAACTACCATCAAACAACAAAAGAATCCCCGTTAAACTAAAACGAGCTAGCACTGTGAGGCAAGAGCTAGCTCCCACAAGCAAGGGCCCCACAATCCCCATATCAGTGATGCAGAAAAATAACAGCAACCTTACAGCGTGCGAGTACATTAATGACAGACAATACACGTTTACTATAGACACCGGTGCGACACAGTCCATAATCAGACCCGATATAGTGAAGGGAAAGTGTGGGGTACTTAATAATATCAGACTACGAGCATCTACTAGAGAGTCTGCCACCGTCTACGGAAAAATTGAGGTGAAGGTGACTATAACGAACATTACCATAAGCCATATTATTATTGTCGCCGATATTGAAAACGAGATTATCATTGGTGCTAACTTTATGATAGTCCATGGCATCTGTTTGAATATGGGGCAACAGCTAATGAGTTGGCGTAATGACGTGGGATACCAGCACCAAGTGCACACCAGAAGATTAATTGCTGTAAAACAAAAAAAACTACCACCTCAGACTCAGTCATTGATATGGGCGCGTATAGAGGGAGACTGTGAGGACAATCCCTTGTGGGTAGTAGAATCAGCAGCAATTAAGGTGGACTTGTTGTCAGCAAAGGTCCTTGTCAAATCTAATAAAAAAAGAATACTCCCAGTGAGAGTGCTCAATTTATCAGGCCACGAAAAATTAATTTACGAAAACTCCGAGGTAGGCCAATGTGCTCCAGTAGAAGCGGTAATAAATAGCGAACGATTGCCGGAACCTGCCGATATATCAGCCAAGGACCAACAGCTTTTTGACGAAAATGCAAAGAAATGAGTAGCAGGTCTAGCAGCTTTAGAATGAAATAAAGCCAAAAAGTTGCTAAAGAAGTACGCCTGCGTATTCGCCACTAAAAATAAAAGTCAAAGTAGAACAGCTATAGTCAAACATGAAATTAATACTGGCGAAGCGAGCCCGATAAAACAGGCACCCAGAAGTTTATCTCTGACGAAGCGTAATGAGGTTATGGAGCTGGTCAATAAAATGGAGAAGAGCGGTGTAATTGAACCATCATCGAGTCCGTGGAGCTCACCTGTATCTTAGTTAAAAAGAAAGATGGTAGTACAAGATTCTGCGTAGACTACAGGAAGCTAAGTGATGTCACTAAAAAGGAAAGCTACCCGCTCTGCAATGCGCCACATTCGAGCGGCTTATGGAGCGCGTACAAAAAGGACTATATTGGAAGACTTGTCTGGTTTACCTCGACGACATAATAGTGATTGGCAGAACTTTTGCCGAACACCTCAAAAACCTGACAGAAGTTCTGCAACGAATATCAACGGCTGGACTAAAACTAAGCCTGAAGAAATGTGTATTGTTCCAAAAACAGGCAAAATATTTTGAGCATCTAGTTACAGCAGATGGCATTTCAACGGATGAAGATAAAATACGAGCAATAAAGGACTAGCCTCGTCCCCAAAATCTTCATGAATTACGCAGCTTTAGGACTCTGCACATACTACAGACGTTTCGTGCCTAATTTCGCGAACGTGGCAGCAAGTTTACTAAGAAGTCTAAGGCGTATCATTGGGGTGAGTCAAAAGAAAAGGCGTTCCAGACATTAAAAGACCTATTGTGTGCTGCACCGGTTTTGGCGTATCCAGTCACTGGTGAAAAATTCATCCTTCACAGTGATGCCAGTGGATATGGTATTGGTTGTGTACTTTCACAGGTTGTCGATGAGACGGACGGATGGGCCGCTACTATAGCCGCACGCTGTCAAAGCCTGAACGGAAGTATTGTGTGACTCGACGTGAGCTATTGGCAGTGCTGGAATGCATAAAACATTACCATAAGTACTTATATGGTCAACATTTTCTGCTAAGGAATGATCACTCCGCACTGAGAGGGCTGCTGGAATTTAAGAACCGTGAAGAATAGTTGGCACGTTGGATTGAACGCCTCCAGACTTATGGCTTTAGCATTGAACGCCGAAGCGGCATAAAATATGGAAATGCTGATGATCTGGCTAACGCAAATAGACGTAAACGAAGACTGGTCAGGAGCACAAAGGAGTGACCCAATATTGGCAAAGATTATAGCCGCAAAAGAAGAGAACCGACGGCCACTCGCAAAGAAATATCAGCAGAAGGTCCCATTACAAAAGCGTATTAAGAACTATAGGACAGTTTGAAGTTGATTAATGGAAACTTATATCGCCATTGGGAGAGTGCTGATGGTAAAACTTCATCCAACCTGATAGTAGTGCCTTCCTACAAGATGAATGAAGTTTTGAATGAGTTCCATAATGGGCCTAGTAGAGGACATCTCGGGATAACGAAGACCCTGGAAAAGCTAAAACAACGTTTTTATTGGGTTGGATGTCAACAATCAGTGGCCGACTGGATAGCAAACTGCACACAGTGCCTGGCAGCTAAAGGCCCAGTAAGAAGAATTCGACGTCACCTACAACAATACAGCTCGGAAGCCCCATTCGAGCGGATAGCGATGGACGTAGGAGGCCCTTTTCCTGTCAGCAATGCCGGAAATCGTTACGATTCAGCATGTGGCCGGAAATGTTTGCTATTCCCAATGAAGAGGCAACTATGATTGTAAATTTTTTCGTGAATAACTGGGTATGTCGCTATGGTGTTCCGATAGAGTTACATTCTGATCAGGGAAGAAATTTCGAGAACGACGCTGCTACACCCACAATCGGACGGAATGGTAGAACGATTCAATCGAACTCTAGAGAAATATTTGCGAAAAGTTGTTGGCGAGCAGCAGAAGGATTGGGACGAACACATTCAGAAATTTCTATTAGCATACCGATTGGTCATCTACGATTCAACGTCTAGATCACCCCTCAAGATTCTTTTTGGAACTGAGTTAAAATTACCCGGTGACTTAGAGTATGGGAGTATGGAGTCAAATCTACTGCGAAAAAGAAGCCACTTACCTCGAGAAACAACAAGATCTCAACGAGCTTCATGAATTCTTGCGCTCGCGAATAAAACTAACCAGCGATATAATGAAAGCCAGATACTATCAAGCGGCAAATACTGAGGGCTTCCAAGAGGGACAATTAGTACTGCTTTATAATCCACAGCGGAAGAAAGGACTATCTCCAAAATTACAGTCTAACTGGGATGTACCGCACAAGTTAATCAAGAGACTGAACGATGTAGTTTACCGTACCGAATACAGAAACACAACAGCCAGAACAAAAATGAAAGTAGTGCACATAGAACGATTAGCAAGTTATTCGGGACGAACGGGCTTAAGTGGGCGGCAGTGTTACTAAAATAAGATTGGGAACCTCTGCGTTTATTACTTCGCTAAAATAAATAAACAGAAGCTTCAAGAACAACTATACATGATGTTTATAAATAGCCAGAATCGACAACAAACATTATTAGCAGAAACAAAGTAAATAAAAATAACACAGCAACAACAACAAACTAACAGCAAAGAAAACAAGTAACAGAATAAACAAGCAACAATAAATACTAAAAGCTGAAAGAGGTGGATGTTTACATACGCATGGCTGCAAAAGAACTAAAAAGAAATGAAAAGAAAGAAATGGAATCTACCTGAAATATTCACCCTTATTCCATTTAGCGTCGTCGTCATCGTCATCAATTTAATATCAATCTCAAATTTTATCGACATCGTCATCAATTCAATATAAAACTAGTATGCCATAAGAGCAGTGTAACGATGTCGATGGTTTATCGATTTTTAAAGCACATCTCTAACAATTTAGACAGCTGGTTTTTTTATTTTCAGTTTTTATAGTTTTTTTTTTTTTTTTTTGAAGGGTAGCGAAATATTCACAAAAATATACAAAATAAAAAGGACCTACAATTTAATATAAACTATGAAATTTGTCTAGCTTTTGTTCAGTCTCTCCAATTGTTTTTCCTTGATTAATAATTTAATTTTTTTAAATTTTCATTTCGGATTCATGCTGTTCTTTTTTCTTTCATTTTCCTCCAATAATAACTGATATTTTTCTTTTCTCTTTCTACTAAATCTTTTTGCTATGTACTTAAGTCTTTTAGGGTTCTTTTCATTGATGACATTGAGTTATTCATTTCTTTTAACATATGCGCCTGTTCATCACTATGCTTTTGGAGCAGTTCGTAGTGATCATTTGATGATCCTGGTTTCTCGCGGTAGATTTTTCCTTTCTTCTTAAAGGGGTGTAATTTTCGGCGTATAGAAGTTGAAGTTGGCAGTATTTCACTTTCATTTTGAGGAACCAATTCGTTGCTTTCCACAACTTCTACGAGTATTTCCACATCCTCATGTTCAATAAATTCCACTTCCTGAACAGATCCTTTTGGGTTCAGCTGCTTCTGAAATTAAAGCAGGTTAGCCACGGCTTCTTCCAGCGGGCTAAGTATCAGTTGTTTATAAATTCCGCCCCCAGTCGACGTACACTCTGCTTTATTTGCCACTAATTTTTTCTTCACTTTGAATTTTAAATCCCGCCAAATCTTTAAAATCAATTTTATTATTCAATAATCTTTTTATAACTATTTATCTTACCTTTTGCTAACCATCACCTGCTCTTTTCGGTGGACCAAGAGCATTTAATATCGTTGCAATTCTTTCCCACTGCTCTTTGAAGTCACTGGGAAGGCTGCCTTTTGTAAACCCTTGGCAAGCGGTGGATTTTTTTCCATCTCCTCCACTAATTTATTAAACTGTATTCTGTTTGTAATTTTTTTTCTTTTTCCATTTTTTTAACTTAAAATTGTTCTATTGCAAAAAAAAAAATTCAAAAACACTAAAACTGTTTCTACACAAGCCAGACCGACGATAAAATCAGAGCCAATTTAAATCGATGCCGCCGTTAACGTTGCGTACGGCATACGAAATATGCATCGACGCTTATCGATAAAATTAGATATTGATGATAGGCATACCGATTTACAACAACCGACGCAAAACGACATCGTTTCGTATTGATGACGATAAATGGAATAAGGGTGATTGAAAGGTTCGAGCGCTTTCGATGTGTTGTTTACTCAGCCATATAAAAAGCACATCGATGCGAACAATAATCAGTTTAAGTAAAGTTAATTCAGCGAATGTGTTATTGGTTGAAGAGAGTTTATAAGAAGTAAACTCGTGAAGCTAGTAGTGAAGTAAAAAAACAGTTTATTTGGAGCTAACTCAGTAAAGAGAGTTACGTGTGGATAACCTCTGGTTGAAAAGGTTGTGATCGAACCTAAGTTATAACTACGATCAGGTTGGAAGATCTTTAGAAATAAAGATCTGTCGAGTAATTGTTGTTGTTGTAAACAGACAGAGTAATTAGGAATAAAAATTGTTATTGCTTGTAGAAAGATTACACGCAGTGGTACATAAAACTGTGTTGAATAAAAGTTTTTTAATTACAACCACACGAAATTATTTTATTTTAACTACAATCTGCGAACTCATACACACGTAAAAACGTAACAGTATTATCACCCGTCCCATGTGTTTGTCGCACCGTGTTATTTACTATACACTTATCCCTCGATTTGCACGACATTTTTTTACACGATTTCACTTTTACGTGATTTTTTTCGTGTAAATCGAGATATATAGAAATTACCTCTATTTACACAAATTTTATTAGATTGGATTTATTAATTTAAAAAACCTTATATGTATGCGTACAGTAATTCCCAGATTTACGTCATCTCGATTTCAGTTGTTGCGGTTTCTGTTGTGTCTTAGAAGTTCGATTTGCGTTGCCATTTGATTTACGTCGCCTCAGTTATTATTAAAAAGGGGAAATCACTACTTGTTTTCTTTGTTTTTTATTTCTGTATTATACTTCTTGCATGTACGTGTGTATATGTATGTCCCTTGACGTAACCGTAATTGACAATTTTGGCATAAAACCGCTAAACATAACGGTTAAACATGAGGGCTTATGTAGTGATGGAATGGACTTATATGGCCACCGTAGGAGCTGGAAATGTTCATTTTGTAGAAGATAAAAGGGATAAGCTATTTATCTTGACATTTTGAAGAATAATGTGAAGGGATAAGCTCGAATATTTGGTATTGTTAATAATTTTAAATTTAATTAGCCCAGTGACCCAAAGCATACATCACGGATAGCGAAAAATTAACTTTTGTACAACTTCACAAAGGTCTTGAAAACGCCTCAAAGACACAAGAATTTCAGAGAACGATGCAGGAGGAGATTGAAAGTCAACACACGGCAACGGCAAACCATTTAGATACATCTAACACCTTACCCTCAGCTAATTATCATCTACCTGGGACTGCTGCGTACCCTGGAGCAATTGTGCTTCCTGGTGTAGGTCCGGCACAGAATTACGGTGTTAATTCGTCACCTTTTAGCACCGTAACTAATTACCCGAACCAGAACACACAGGTTCGTGACTTTATACGGAATTGTCGTATTTGCAGAGAGAGTAAACCGGCTAATGTTACACTTCGTCCACCAATGGGAGCTGAGCTGTATACGGAGCGTCCTTTCCAACGAATATTCATTCATTCTCTGGGTCCATAACATCGTTGAAAGAGAGGAACTGTTTCATATTCATAGTGTTTGACCACCTGACAAAGTTCGTCCGAAGGCCATCGCAAAGGACGTAGTCCAGTTCTTGATAGCGGAAGTTTTCCACAGATTTGGCACTCCGGAGATCATAGTTTCAGATAATGGTAAACAGTTTGTAAGTCGAGAGTTTGCTAATCTATTATCGCGATTCACTCACCACAGACCAATGCTTCAGAGCGCTCAACCAGTCTATCTTATGTGCCATTAGTGCAAATCCGTAGGAGGACCGCTCGGAGTGGGACAAGTTTTTGTTCGATGTGGAGTTTTCCTTGAGATCTTCGGTACATTCTTCAATAGGGGTAAGGCCTTATTTTGCTCTTTTTGGTGTTAATACTTGCCATGGCAGTATATACAGGCTGGCGAGAAAACTATGAGGTAGAGGACCTTCAGGGAAGATCTTTGGGTGTTTTTCACTTAAAGGACTTAAAGCAATAACGTTAATGATGGCGGGATCTAGTGCCAACATTTCACCCAGCACTGAGTTTTTGCGTATACATACGTATGTACAAATTAGAGAAAGTATTTCGTTTGACAATACATAGCATCACCGATTACATTTTTCTGCAGGACCACCTGAATTCTAAATTTACTGAAATTTATCTCGTAGTACTACATTACTTTTACTCTCTTACACCTTTAAGTGTAGTTTTCTTTATATCGTTTTTGTTGGAGTATCGCTTTCACGTTCTTTAGTGTCATTTATTTTTTTGCTTTTCACATATTTCATTGCATTAATTTCTTTCATTTTTCATTTTTTACCTCAGTATGCTTTCACCATTTATACACATTACTTTAGTTTGTCTTCATTTTAGATTTACTTAGTGTTCGCTTTAGTTTACTTTTACTTTTTGTATTGTATCTTTATAATTATTTTACACTTCACTTCACGACGTCACTATTCTTGTTTAATTGGAAATCATGTGGTTCAAGTATACTTACCTCCCACGTCCGATGTCTTACGTCGTCTGAGTTGATCGTCCTGGTCCGCATACAAATCTGAAAAGAAAGAGAGAAAAGAAAGAAAATGATTAATATTGGATTGATATTTGATAGTGAATACTAACTACAGCGATTTTACTTACCATAGGCTCTAATCTCGTCATATAAAAAGTAAACCGTTGGCGTTGATAATTTACCTAAATGATAATTTCGTAGTCCTTACCTTTATAACCTTGTGTTCCTCTCATCCCCAAACGGAATCTAAAAATCAATGAAGTTTAACATTGTTGATGCCGCCTTTATGCGTACACCCCAATGGTATTTTTTAGATGGTTTGTTTTTCCGTTCACACAGTTCCCCATTAATGGTGATTTGCATACCAGCCATGGATTAAAATTCCTCCACTAGAGGGACTTATTCGGAAATGTTTGAAATCTTTTTTGCTCTCAAGTCTAGGCAATTTCGCACGGCTCTCTGTTGTCATCACCATAACAGCTCCTCCATTTTCTGGTATAACTCGTTTAGAAAAGCTAGCTAGCAATTGAACATGTCGTTCCGTTCCTTTTATATGTGACAGAATGCTTAGATCATTAAACCGTGGGTCATCTTGATTTAAATATTCTTTCAATATACGTATGTATTGTACGGAATGCTTCGCGTGAATGGTGGTTAAAATACGTTGTTTATATCATTCAAATTGATCATTTACGTATAATTTGTGCAACGAAAGTTTACATCTGGTTTTTTATAAACTCTAAGTTCCGTTGGGTCTTCAACATCGGTTGGATAGCGTAGAATTGTCTTTATAGTACAGTCTCGCTTTTCTTTGATATGATCAAACAACATTGATAGCAATATATTTTCCGAATGCGCATGATATTAATTTTCTTTAATTACTTGATTGACAAAACTGCGTAAAGGAGGTTTTAGAAACCGTGACCAACTAATGAACTTGAAATATAATACAATAGCGTACACGACAGAGCTGTAATACTTGATACTGAAGTACATTGGCACATAACAATTAATATAAATTCAACCAGAATCCGTAAATTTTCGGATGGATTTTCCGTTGTCACAAATAATCGTAATAATCTAGGGGCATTATCAGTTAGCGAAAATGTACAATTATCCCTGATGTTACCCAGATTCACCGAAACCACGCCGTTAGAAATCGCATGGGCAATATCGTATTCGAATCGGTGGAAAATTCAATTTTTTTTTTTGGAGCATGGGGCATATTTTTCAACGCAATTTTCTCAAAGCCGTCCACCACCTGAAAATAGTAAAATAAAGTAGTCAAATAATTAAAAACGGTTGACAATTATAATAAATGAGTGATAGCAATTACTTACCGGAAGAATTTCACAAGTTTTAATTTGATTGCTCAGTTTTCCGATTGCCGATCTTGGTCCAGTGCTGGTTGATTTATCCAAAGCGTGAAACAAATGCCGAAACGGAAATTCGTCGAAGTGTATAAGGTAAATGAACCCACAGCAACTCAAATCGTCGTATAATGTTGGTTCACCATCAGCGCATATACCAGTGATATATTTTTATCGTTGAAAAAATCATTTAATTTGGTTGTTTTGTATTCAGCCTTTTCATGTTCCAGTCTTACGTAACCAATCAATTGAGAACTTGATTCCCTCAAAATAACAAGATGCGGTTCTTTTACCATCCTAGCATGATACTTCCTATCAATTTTATCTCTCGTTACAGTAATCTTTTCTATCATCGAATGAAAACGCTAACAAATTGGTATCGTCTAACCATTTGCGAAGCACTTCTCGTTTGCATTTGTCTTTTTTTCTGCGAACTTGCGATTTATTCATGATGAGAGGTTTGCCATGCCGATCTGTCATTTCGAAATCTTGGAAAAGAGCGATTTCCAATGCTAATGCTACTCTATCTATACACCAAATCTGTCACACATCAAGGCCAAGTTAAAACAATGGTATCTATCTGTGTATTGTGAACCATTGCTTCTATGCATATCTTCTTCGACCGATAGCGGTATGTATGTTGAATTATCGGGATGCATTGCTGGCGTTGATGACATAACCGTTGCTTCTTGCTCTTCATTTTCCACCACAAATTCATCTACTGTTAGCCTTCTCTGATTATGTTGATCGTGCATAAACTCATTGAGGCGTTCCGGAACCAATCCGCGTGTACATACAGATGCCTTCAAATCGCATTTACATTTGCCAATGTAAAAAATTCAATAAATTCAAATACCAAGGTTTTTATGAATTTCCGTTTTTGAAAGTCCATTGGTTCACGATTTATTGACATTAGAGAGAACCCCTTTGTATTGAATAAGTTTTACTTGAAAACGAAACAGCATTTAAACTTTATGTGAGTTAATGTATACATATATAAAAGTCAATGTATGTTTATATGTATGTTTGTTTATTGATTTTTGACTTATAGATAGCTAAACCGTTGAACCGATTTTCTTGAAAATTTTGCAATACCTCTTTGTATGTCTGGCAGGACATACAAAGCGTATATTTATTTGTCTATATCTTCAAAATGGTAACAGAAAAATTCTCTAAATTTTGCGCAAATAGTTTCATATCCGATTCAAGTAATCAAACAAAAAATTATATACAAGCCAAATATTGATTTTATAATATCCTGAAAATGTTTAAAGCACAAGATTCAGTATTTGGTGTGCTTTAAACATTTTCAGGATATTATAAAATCAATATTTGGCTTGTATGGGAGGTACCACGCCCACTTATACAATTCCGTCCACTTTTTGCTTCATAGTTTGTATTGATTATGAAGTCAATCAAAGCAAATGTTAAAACTTTAGCTTATACCGTTCTCAAGATATACGAAAATTAATATTTACTTTCTATTGGGAGGTAACCACAACCAATTGTGTAATATCACCAATTTTTTGTTTGATTACTTGAATCGGATATGAAACTATTTGCGCAAAATTTAGAGAATTTTTCTGTTACCATTTTGAGGATATAGACAAATAAATATACGCTTTGTATGTCCTGCCAGACATACAAAGAGGTATTGCAAAATTTTCAAGAAAATCGGTTCAACGGTTTAGCTATCTATAAGTCAAAAATCAATAAACAAACATACATATAAACATACATTGACTTTTATATATGTATACATTAACTCACATAAATTTTAAATGCTGTTTCGTTTTCAAGTAAAACTTATTCAATACAAAGGGGTTCTCTCTAATGTCAATAAATCGTGAACCAATGGACTTTCAAAAACGGAAATTCATAAAAACCTTGGTATTTGAATTTATTGAATTTTTTACATTGGCAAATGTAAATGCGATTTGAAGGCATCTGTATGTACACGCGGATTGGTTCCGGAACGCCTCAATGAGTTTATGCACGATCAACATAATCAGAGAAGGCTAACAGTAGATGAATTTGTGGTGGAAAATGAAGAGCAAGAAGCAACGGTTATGTCATCAACGCCAGCAATGCATCCCGATAATTCAACATACATACCGCTATCGGTCGAAGAAGATATGCATAGAAGCAATGGTTCACAATACACAGATAGATACCATTGTTTTAACTTGGCCTTGATGTGTGACAGATTTGGTGTATAGATAGAGTAGCATTAGCATTGGAAATCGCTCTTTTCCAAGATTTCGAAATGACAGATCGGCATGGCAAACCTCTCATCATGAATAAATCGCAAGTTCGCAGAAAAAAAGACAAATGCAAACGAGAAGTGCTTCGCAAATGGTTAGACGATACCAATTTGTTAGCGTTTTCATTCGATGATAGAAAAGATTACTGTAACGAGAGATAAAATTGATAGGAAGTATCATGCTAGGATGGTAAAAGAACCGCATCTTGTTATTTTGAGGGAATCAAGTTCTCAATTGATTGGTTACGTAAGACTGGAACATGAAAAGGCTGAATACAAAACAACCAAATTAAATGATTTTTTCAACGATAAAAATATATCACTGGTATATGCGCTGATGGTGAACCAACATTATACGACGATTTGAGTTGCTGTGGGTTCATTTACCTTATACACTTCGACGAATTTCCGTTTCGGCATTTGTTTCACGCTTTGGATAAATCAACCAGCACTGGACCAAGATCGGCAATCGGAAAACTGAGCAATCAAATTAAAACTTGTGAAATTCTTCCGGTAAGTAATTGCTATCACTCATTTATTATAATTGTCAACCGTTTTTAATTATTTGACTACTTTATTTTACTATTTTCAGGTGGTGGACGGCTTTGAGAAAATTGCGTTGAAAAATATGCCCCATGCTCCAAAAAAAAAAATTGAATTTTCCACCGATTCGAATACGATATTGCCCATGCGATTTCTAACGGCGTGGTTTCGGTGAATCTGGGTAACATCAGGGATAATTGTACATTTTCGCTAACTGATAATGCCCCTAGATTATTACGATTATTTGTGACAACGGAAAATCCATCCGAAAATTTACGGATTCTGGTTGAATTTATATTAATTGTTATGTGCCAATGTACTTCAGTATCAAGTATTACAGCTCTGTCGTGTACGCTATTGTAATTAAAGAAAATTAATATCATGCGCATTCGGAAAATATATTGCTATCAATGTTGTTTGATCATATCAAAGAAAAGCGAGACTGTACTATAAAGACAATTCTACGCTATCCAACCGATGTTGAAGACCCAACGGAACTTAGAGTTTATAAAAAACCAGATGTAAACTTTCGTTGCACAAATTATACGTAAATGATCAATTTGAATGATATAAACAACGTATTTTAACCACCATTCACGCGAAGCATTCCGTACGATACATACGTATATTGAAAGAATATTTAAATCAAGATGACCCACGGTTTAATGATCTAAGCATTCTGTCACATATAAAAGGAACGGAACGACATGTTCAATTGCTAGCTAGCTTTTCTAAACGAGTTATACCAGAAAATGGAGGAGCTGTTATGGTGATGACAACAGAGAGCCGTGCGAAATTGCCTAGACTTGAGAGCAAAAAAGATTTCAAACATTTCCGAATAAGTCCCTCTAGTGGAGGAATTTTAATCCATGGCTGGTATGCAAATCACCATTAATGGGGAACTGTGTGAACGGAAAAACAAACCATCTAAAAAATACCATTGGGGTGTACGCATAAAGGCGGCATCAACTATGTTAAACTTCATTGATTTTTAGATTCCGTTTGGGGATGAGAGGAACACAAGGTTATAAAGGTAAGGACTACGAAATTATCATTTAGGTAAATTATCAACGCCAACGGTTTACTTTTTATATGACGAGATTAGAGCCTATGGTAAGTAAAATCGCTGTAGTTAGTATTCACTATCAAATAGCAATCCAATATTAATCATTTTCTTTCTTTTCTCTCTTTCTTTTCAGATTTGTATGCGGACCAGGACGATCAACTCAGACGACGTAAGACATCGGACGTGGGAGGTAAGTATACTTGAACCACATGATTTCCAATTAAACAAGAATAGTGACGTCGTGAAGTGAAGTGCAAAATAATTATAAAGATACAATACAAAAAGTAAAAGTAAACTAAAGCGAACACTAAGTAAATCTAAAATGAAGACAAACTAAAGTAATGTGTATAAATGGTGAAAGCATACTGAGGTAAAAAATGAAAAATGAAAGAAATTAATGCAATGAAATATGTGAAAAGCAAAAAAATAAATGACACTAAAGAACGTGAAAGCGATACTCCAACAAAAACGATATAAAGAAAACTACACTTAAAGGTGTAAGAGAGTAAAAGAGTAATGTAGTACTACGAGATAAATTTCAGTAAATTTAGAATTCAGGTGGTCCTGCAGAAAAATGTAATCGGTGATGCTATGTATTGTCAAACGAAATACTTTCTCTAATTTGTACATACGTATGTATACGCAAAAACTCAGAAGCTTTTAACATTTGCTTTGATTGACTTCATAATCAATACAAACTATGAAGCAAAAAGTGGACGGAATTGTATAAGTGGACGTGGTACCTCCCATACAAGCCAAATATTGATTTTATAATATCCTGAAAATGTTTAAAGCACAAGTTTCAGTATTTGGTATGATTGACTTCATAGTCAATACAAATCATCAGGCAAAAAGTAGTCGGAATTGGAAAAGTAGGCGTGGTAACTCCCACACAAACAAAATATAATTTATGTATATCTTGAGAACGGTTAAAGTAAAAGTTTCAGTATTTGGTATGAATGACTTCATAGTCAATACAAATCATCGGACAAAAAGTCGGCGGAATTAAATAAGTGGGCGTGGTACTCCCATACAAAGTAAATATTGACTTATGTATATTTGTATATATATATATATATATATATATATATATATATATATGATATACAGATATACACTGGCGAATAAAACCGAGTACAAAATCAGCATTTTTAGGTTAAATGTGCTATAAATTAATAACTAAAAGGACGATTATTTTTGTAATTTAAAATAAGTATTTTTTATTCATTGTAGGATAAAAATATTTATATAGAATAGTAATAACACAACAAAATCAAAAAAAAAAAACAATATAAACACATAAGGCCACTCCAAGTACTCAGTTTTGCATGATTCTTAAGTGCAATTATAAAGTTGCAATTTTAGGATGGTATCCATAATTCTTTGTTTTTAATAACATTTTTAATGCGCCTCGGCATGCTTTCAACCAAGTTCTCTTTAAATTCACTAGGAATATTTCTCCATTCTAACTGCACGCGGTTCCAAAGTTCCTCAATATTGGTAGGCGCTCTATTATGTTTTCCTAATCGTCTTTTTAGTATGGACCACAAATTTTCTATTGGATTAAGATCCGGGATCTACGCAGGTCATTTAATTACCTCAAATTTTTGTTCAGACAGTCATTTTTGGACAATTTTGGCCGTGTGTTTAGGGTCTCCGTCCTGCTGAAAAATGACATCGTCCTCCGGATAGGCGCTGCGGTCAACGAAATCGGGTAAATGGGTTTTCAGAATTTGGAGTAGTCTTTCTTCTTCATTTCACCATTAATCCTTACTATTGGACCCAACTGCCACCATGCGAAACAGCCCCAAATCATCAAGCTACTTCCACCGTGTTTAACAGTTTGTTTTACATGATGCTTTTGAATGGACTCATGAGGTCTGCTACAAAAATATTCTTTACCATCAGATTGGAAACGATTGATTTTTGTCTCGTCAGACCAAATAACTCGCTTCCAATCATCAATGGTCCAATGCATCATTTGTTTTTATGCAATTTTTTTTCATTTCTCGGACCATTAGGCGGGCGTCTGAATCCTTTAGTAACCGAGGGTGACCTCCATTATTCTTAATTACTCTGTCTGTTTACAATCTTATAAACAACAACAATTACTCGACAGATCTTTCCACTTAAAGACCTTCCAACCCGATCGTAGTTATAACTTAGGTTCGATCACATCCACACTTAACTCTCTTTACTGGGTTAGCTCCAATTAAACTGGTTTTTTTACTTCACTACTAGCTTCACGAGTTTACTCCTTATAAACTCTCTTCACACCAATAACACATTCGCTGAGTTAACTTTACTTCAACTGTACTCGCTGAGTTTACGACAAATAAACTGATTGCTGTTCGCATCGGTGTGCTTTTTATATAGCTGAGTAAACAACACATCGAAAGCTCTCGAACCTCTCGATATTTCCGGTAGATTCGATTTCTTTCTTTTAATTTCTTTTTAGTTCTTTTCATCTACCTCTTTCAGATCTTAGTATTTGTTGTTGCTTGTTTATTGTCTGTTACTTGTTTTCGTTGCTGCTTAATTATTGTTGTTGCCGTGTTATTTTTATTTACTATGTCTCTGCTAATAGTCGTTGTTGTTGTCGATTTGGTTATTTGTAAACATCACATATAGTTGTTCTTGTAGCTTTTGTTTATTTATTTTAGCGATGTAATAAACGCCGTGATGCCCAATGTTCGTAACAATATAAATATAATTGTTTTTTGTTAATTATAGTTAAATAAATAAATTCAAATAGTTATTTGTAAGTCCACGAGTTTTACTTCTCAAGACACAACACAATAACATCATCAACAATTTTTTGTATTGATTGTTCAATATTTTAAAACTTTTTTTTATATAAAAAGCATACTTTTTTCTAAATAATTTTTTTGTCGCTTTGACTGTTTTTTTGTACAAAAATGTTTACAGAAAGAATAAAACTCATCTGATTCGATTTAGATAAATTTATAACAATAAACAGAACTGTTGGCAACAAAATGGAATAAAATTTCAATTAAAAAAATTTATGGTTGCTTAAATGTGAAAGAATAATTGATAGCTGCCATGAGACAGCCAAAAACTTTAGAGGGTTAAGCTACTGTCAAAAACTCAACGAAATCTCTGACAGATACTTAATCAAGTTTTTGGTGGCTATATGGATAGTTGTGTTAGTGAGAGCATGACAATTGGTATCTGAGAGTTAAATTGAATGGGTAATTAGCATTATTCGTATCTGGATGAATTTATTTTTTATTAAAAATATAAAAATTTTAATAGTTTGTGTAAAAATTTAAGTATTATCAAAAAAAAAAAAAAAAACACGGTTTAAATAAAAATTTAAAAAATCTGCAAACACCTGCTACCCATGTTTAATCGTCGCTGTTTCAGTGACGAAAAAACGCAAGAGCAGCCATTGCACAACGTGTTTCTCTTGTTGTTTCGATAGGTTTCGCTCAAAACCTAAGCATATGAAATTGATCGAAACTTGACGAAAATTTTCTTAAGTACATTATGGTTATACACTTGATTGTGTGTATTCGCACCAGAGAATGACAAATGTTTGGTTCTGTGTACTTTTAGAGTATTGGTGGCAAAACATGTATGAGTGGGTAAAGTTAAAAATAAAACGATACCCACACACAACATATTCAAAGTCAGCGCAACTTAAATAACTTATTATTATTTATTTAAAAAATTAAATTGCTTGTTTTGTACAAAAAAATTAACTCTGATAAAAAAGTTTTGATAAAATTAACATCATTAAAAAGTCATATGATAAAAAAATTCTCTAATAAATATTTGTATGTTTCAGAAAATTCTTTTATATTGTTTATTTCATTTGACTGTAAAGATGCTGCTTTATTTAAAATAGTTAAATTTAAAATACATTTCTCTAAGTGCGATATTATATGTATTAATATTTAGAGCCACAATTTCAGTTTCTTCATTATTTTGAACAAGGAAAATGACTTTTATTTTATTAAGGGATGGTATAAAGATATATAACGGAGGAGACACACTCACTTGGAGTTTTTTGAAAATTAGTTCGAAGTCCTTGCAAATCTCTACTAAGCCTTGGGGGACAGAAAATTAAAATTTAACATACTTCGCCTTTGAACATTATCCGCAAGAATATCATTGATCTTTGCGTAATTGTCAAAAATTGACTCAAATATTGCGAAATTCGCTTTCACCTTGTAGGACAATTGCTCTTCAAAGTTGCTTGTGCATGTGTAGCATGTGCTGCTTATTTGCCTTTAAAGTATTTTACTATTTTTTTACAAGTACAATGCACTCGGGATGACGAAAACACTCGTGTTCGTCAACATTCCAAAACATCAACCCTTATTTTCTAACGTCTTCTCTAAAATGTCAACCAAACTACAAAGCTCTAAAACATCAACTCTAAATAAAACAAAAATTTAGCTTCAGTAACAGTTAAAACACATACATAAGTACGTACATAAATTTATTTTGCGAAATTAGTTCCGAATTGAGGATCCCCCTTATTATAATATATTATAGAAATGAAGTTACATAACAAAAGCTTCGCCTTTCTGTTCGGTTGTTTTTTCATCCTTGTTAGGAGACTTTTTTTTGGTTTCTTTGGATTTATTTTCGTTTGGTTTTGGCTTATAAACAGTAAAAACGCTTTAAACTACACCATCGATGTGTTTGTGATATTCAATTCTAACATTCTTATCATATCAAAAAATTCATGTATTGGGCTAGTCCATGGGTTTTTAGAGGGGCGAAAAATGCCACAATCTAGTAAAAATTCTATTTCAGTTTTTGCTGCAGAAAGTTTGTCGCCAGAAAGTCTCCGTGGACGATTAGCTATCGGCTTACTGGTTCAATATAGTGAATTATATTTTCTTCAGCAGACGTCTTACGTAGCAATACGCATTTACCAAACGTATTGATTTCGCTACGATTTACAGCGATAAGTTTAAATGTTGTAGGTTTTAATGGAGCTTTGATCAAAGATCATGGAACTACTGAAACCTCAGCTCCTGAATCAACTAAAAAATTGTACTTTGTAGATTTGTCGTAAGCATGTAAACTATTTCCTTCTAAAGTTTTATTACAACTGCCACCAACCGAATTGACTGACGACAGCCCATTTAGTTTTCCGTAATAGAATTCACAGGGAACATGTTGGCTTGCAGTGACAGCATTTTCACCGAAATTGGTATGGTAAAAACATAATTTGTTCTTGCTGACCGCGTGAACGGCTACGGGAAATAGATCTGCCTCAATGGAATTTATTCAATTTGAATTTTCTCCACCTGGTCCGATAAATTCTTTATTGCCTGACAAATGTCTGTGAAAGACATCGAAGGAGGCCACTGTAATTGGCCTCCAACATTTTGTCAGCCATTTTGGCAAGTTTGCCCAAATCGTCGTCTTCTAGTACAATTAATAGTGGACGGATAGTCTCCGGCATTTGTGACAAAAATATTGTACGTATAATAGCTTCATTAAGCTAAGCGCTTTATGTCCGATAAGATTTCCGACGGTTTCTTACCAATAGTTTCACCACCCGGCAACAATCGCCATAATTTAGATTCAGATGATTCGGAGAATTTTCCTTCCTTTAATGTAAAAAATTAATTTTCCCTTGGAGGGTCTGTGATTAGATCTTGAATTGATAAAAGTGTATCGCCTTCAAGATGCACAAAGAAGAAGAACAAATTTGCCGTGGTCCGCTGTAACCATTTGAAGACCTAAATTCGGAAAATTTGTTGAATTTCCTTGAGTCCTTCTAAGCATATTAACTTCCTCCTGCAAAGTTTGCACTTGTAACAAAAGATTTTGCATTTCGGTATTTTTAGTTTCAAAAAATTAAAGAGTTACCAGCTGGGCAAATTAGGAGATGCCACAAGTATTTAATTTCCAATAGTTTGATCTAAGCGGAAAATTACAAAATTTTGTACAATCTGCAACTGACCGTTTATGGTAAAAATTTTCCTATATGCATATTTTTGATTTGGCAGTACTACATAAATAAAATATAGCGAAAAGACGCAGTTTTATGGAATAGAAGATAAATTTTTTCCAAATCTTCAAATGGATCAATAATTGATACTTGGATGCGATGAATTCTAATAAAGAAGTATCTGATTATGGAAGCGATAGTGAATTTGAAATCAATGGTAATGATAAGTCTACAAAAAATTAAAGTTATAGAATATCACCTATGGACTACATCGTCTATTCCATCTTTAATTAAGGATTTACATTTTCCAAAATCTTCTTTATTTTAGAACATGATAGTGTTTTTAATGGTTCAGATAGTTTTTTTTGCTTTTATTTCAATTTTATTATATTTAAATAAAATCTATAAAATAAAAATATGATTGTTTTTTACCATAAACGGTTAAGGATGCCATGCGGCCGCCTTCTTTTTCTTATCTATTCTATTAAATAATACAATTCTAGACAAAAAATATGAATTAAATTACTCTTACTAAGATTATTATTCGGAAAAATATTTCCAAGTTGCTCGGATCTAATTTAAGCTTTTGGCCGTTAGAGGGTTAAGTAAGCAAAAGCATATTATGTTTGGGCCTTTCAAGTTATAAAATTTTTGTAATGAGTTTTACGTGTAGACCCCATTTAACATAATATCTAATAATTTTCTGTTAGAAAACGTCAAATTCAATCGCTGAGAGAATTATGTTACGTTAATACTTCAAATTAGTGTTATTGCAGTGTTATAATAATTGTGATAAGACAATTGTTTTGAGAAATCTCATGATAACAATATATATATATATATATATATATATATATATATATATATATATATATATATATATATTATAACACTGCAATAATATATATATATATATATATATATATATATATATATATATATATATATATATATATTATTATAACACTGCAATAATATATATATATATATATATATATATATATATATATATATATATATATATATATATATATATTATAACACTGCAGTAATATATATATATATATATATATATATATATATATATATATATATATATATATATATATATATATATATATATATATACAAAAAAGCCACCATTACAAATCTGCTGAAAAATTATACAAGTGTTACCTGCAAAAGTACAATTTAGAGTTTTGTAAGTTTTTTATTTTATTATAATCTTTATTGAAATCTCTTTTCTAAAATAATATATTACATTGTTATAAGATTTTACTTAAAATATTACAACAAACATCTTAATAATTAAATAAAACTACTAACATCACAGAATTATGAAAAAGTTGACTAAATGTTCACTAAATTAACTCTTTTAGTAAAATAAAGAGACCTATTGAGCATTTAGCAAATTTCTTAATATATCATTTATAGACGTTCTGCGCCCTCGGGTGAGGGCAGGTAAGTTAGTGGCGAGACCGTTCAACCCTTTTTAATTGATTTACAGTAGAATGCTCTTTGCGAAATCTGAACTGTTACGGATTAATGATATTATTACGATTATAAATGTCTGAAATTCTTCTGCTGATTATCTTTTCAAACATCTTGTCCAATAGACTTATAATGATTTTTCCCCAGCTTTTAAACTAAATCGGTGAGTTCAATACTAGATCTGCCATGAGCTCTATCATTCAGATCTTGAATAAACCTTGAGACAGGCGCGTCCGTGGGCAAAAAATTATTCAGTGTGATGGAATGCGAAATAGCGAATACGTCCGTCACCGCATTTTCATTCTCAGTACCTGTCTTTAAAACCTCACCATTTACATTAAGACAAGTAAGTAATCTCCTGTTACTCTTAAAGGGCCCTCGCTAGTTTCCAAAATTTTTTAGAGCCCGGGGGCAAATTTCCAATAAATTTTGACCATGAATTATATCAATCCCTATCTCGGTGGAAATCAATGAGTTTATTCATTTGCCCCAGGATACACTTGAATTGGTTCCTAGCATTACTGTCCCCTCATCTCTGAAGTTTCCGTATATATCTATTTCTCTGACCTATTAACATCCTACATACTTATATCAGAAATTTCTCTCTGCCAAGAAATCTTGCGACAAGTAGGTATTTTCATAAAAGTTAACTATAGGTATCAACATACCAAAACAAAAATTAAAATCATCTGAATCAAAAGGAAGTTGGTCATGATTCCATACTTGATCTCATTCTTTATCCAGATTCTGATCGCTGACCAGTCGGCACGACGATATAAGGGAACTGAATATGACATATATTGAATTTGTCCAGAAATTACACAAGTTACTGGAACGTAGACCGACTGCAGAACATTTGATAGGGTCCTAAGTTTCGTAAAATGAAGACTAGAATTCGAGGGAATGTCCACTGTAGGCAGCTGGACTGTATTGATATTTTGACCAAAGCGAGTGTGATCCACAGGGTAATAAATATAGTAGCTGAATTGGAGACAGTGACAGTAGGGCTCATTACTGACGGAGTTGTTCGACACACAACTCCAATTTTTGTGTTGCGCATTTAAATCTCCAAATATACAAAGTCGTTAGGGGATGAAGTTAGTTTATCCAAATCAGCCTTGGGTAGACTGATCATTTCTATAAATTTTATAGCCAGGCTGCCAAGTCCGTTTGGCATAAAATCGTCAAATTTTGTAAAAAAAAATTATCAAAATCGTCATCATGTTTTGGAAAACCGTCAAAACATTGAAAGAAAATCGTCAAAACACAAAAAAAATTTATTTACATAGATTCCATTAACAAGAGAAAAAAATAAACAAAAATGGAAAAACCATCTTTCTGTAAGATCGTTGTCCAAGACAGACCGCTAAAATTGTCCAAGAATGGCTGTTGCAACAAAAGCTTTAGATAAATTATAAGCCACTATAAAGGCATAATTCCAATTTAATGGGGAACTTTTGGATAATAGTAAAAAAACGCTTGAAAAAATATATTTGGGCTCCGAGGACAATGTTGGAGCTATGGCAACGAGCATAATACGAATGGGACCAGATTTCTCTTACTCTTTTTGGTGATATTGTAGAAAGTACGTCTAAATGATTTAAAACGCCGCAATGAATGAAGAGCTCTAAGAAATGTATTAAATATATGAGTTCCCCTCTATTTAACCGAAAAATGCAGAACCAAGTAAAGCGGATTCTTTTATATAATTGCCTTTCTCTTATTCCAGTATTTGAATATGATACTTTTTGTGAACGGCCTAACGATGAAT
Organism: Wohlfahrtia magnifica; assembly: GCA_023159175.1. Classification (NCBI taxonomy): domain Eukaryota; kingdom Metazoa; phylum Arthropoda; class Insecta; order Diptera; family Sarcophagidae; genus Wohlfahrtia; species Wohlfahrtia magnifica. Next base: position 154,123 of record JAKWBJ010000135.1, read on the forward strand.
AAAAATATGAAAAGATTTGTTAAATTTGACGTATTTAAAATTTGGCGTATTTAAAGTTTTACTGGAACTTTTTAGTTCAACTTCAAAACATGCATTTGATTTTGCTTCCCACTGTACTTCAGTATTTTTTAAATACAAATTTATATGTTAAATTTGCGCTCACTTTTTAACAACCATTATTTTTTTCTATTTTCGCATTGTTGATTATGTAAAGTAACGAACATGAAAAGTTTTCAATCAAATTATCAACTCTCAAATCACATGAATACGAAAAATATGTTAACTTTTGTCGTTTTAACACCTTACATTCTACACACATATTTCTATACAATCGGTTATAGCAAACTTTTTAATTTACAGTTATTCCAAGAAATGACAAAAAACTTGACCTTTTTAAACAATTAATTAATAATGTTAGAATGCAAAAATTTTATATGTAATAAGCCAATATAAAAGAGAAACACCTCCTGAACTTGAGCGAACAAAGTGGTTAGTATTACCGTGTGAACATAATATGTCTGTTTTAACAACGTTGTTATTGAGTACTTGGTAAGTAGGCCGTTTTATAACACTTTGTTTTCTTCGCTTTGCTATCGTTGAATTTTTATAATTTGAATTAAGGTTGATTGATTAAAAAGGAGAAAACAATTTTGCTCATAATTAGAATAATGAAAATCTAAAACCGTATTATAATTATAATCTTTATTAAAATCTCTTTTCTAATATACTGTATTACATTATTATGAGGTTTTACTTAAATTATTACGACAACCAAAGTCTTAATAATTAAATAAATAAAAATACTAAAATCACAGAAATTAGAAAAAGTTGCTTAAAAACCACTATATTGACTCTTTTAGAAAAATAGAGACTAATTGACCATTTAGCAAATTCCTTATTATATTCTTACGAAAAAAAAAAAACAATGCCTAAAGAAGGTAAAAAACATTGGTTTATGTCAAGGCTCTCAATGTGTCAACTTGGTAATGTCATACTTACATCTAGATGACGAGCATAAAAAAACGTTCGTCTAACAACATTTCAAACACTAACAAAAATTGAGTGCTTTGTTTGTGTTTTACATATAAACAGACAAGTCACTCAACTTGTTAGACGAACGTTTTTTTACGCTCGTCATCTAGAAACAGGCTGTTAATTTGTGTTACTAAGAATGTTACCAATGGCGTATTGAACGGTGTTACCGTACCGATTTTGGATGTTACATTTGAAATTAACCAAAATGAATCGAATGTTGTAGTAAGAACAAGAACATTCGGAAGTAGTGTCAATTGTATATAAAAGGCGGAACCTTGTGCATTAGTTAGATCAGTTATAGTTTGGCAGTCTACACAATGATTGAAGTTGTAATTAAAAAGTCATAAAGTAACTAAAAACTGTATAAAAGAACAAATTCGCAGCATTTATTTTATTTTACGCAATTTAGAAGAACTCAAATGTTTTAAAAAGGTTAAAAAGTAACAATAAAATATGTACACTTTCACCATTCTTCATTAAATAACAGAATCTGTTCCCTTGCGAATGATTCAATCATTACGTGTTTGAAGTTGCTGTCCAGCAAGTCAGTGAAATATCCGGGGTTTTGACCATGTATTATCTTCAATTTTTTTACCTATAATTTCATTCAATAAGTTTTAGAAGCCCTGGAAAATCAAATCTTGCACAAATATGCCAAAATCGGCCGAAAACACATCTTGAGTAAAAGATAAAGGGCACTACTACGACTTATTGCCTTTTCTCACAAATATATACAAATATATACTTTACCGCAGAAAATAAGAAACTGTCACGGATTAATAATACAATTCTGATTAGAAAAATCAAAAATTCTTCTACAGATTATCTTCTCAAATACCTTGTCTAATAGACTTAGAATGCTGATGATTAGGATCCTTCCGTGGCTTAGAAACGGATATTACCTTAGCCATTTTAAAAATTAAAGAAAAATGCATTCACTATGAAAAAATTCAACAATTCACTTAGTAATCGGACATATTCTTGAGAATAATGCTATTAATGTCATCCAAGCTCATGGGTGGCTTTATAATTCTTCAGTATCATCACGAACGATTCAACTTCAGCTGAATCGATGAGATCTATATTAGATCTATCAAAAATTCTGATTAAGAATAAATTCTGTGACAGCCGAGTCAATAGGAGAAAAATTATACAAAATGATAAAGGGTCCGCCAAATATATTTTTTTTTTTGAAAATGCTATAAAAAAACTACTGAATATTTTCTAATTTTTTTTTTTTTATTTGAAAGTACAATCCTTCCGGTTAATAATGGAAAATAATTTCATTCAAATGGCTGCCTCGGCTGGTCATGCAGTAGCCTACACGATTGGTCCGATTTTTAAGCAAATATTGTCTTTTAGAGCGTCAATTGTCTCTGGCTTGTTGGCGTAACACTTATCTTTGACGGCACCCCACAAATAATAGTCCAACGGTGTCAAATCGCAGCTCCGAGGTTCCCAAACGACATCAGCTCTGCGGCTGATAATGAGATCTTCAAAAACAGGGCGCAAAACATCGAGTGTAGCTTCGGCTGTGTGGCACGTAGCGCCATCCTGTTGAAACCAAATGTTGCTAATATCCTCCTCTTCAATTTTTGTGAGCAAAAGTTCGTTCAACATGGCCCGATAACGATCGCCATTGACTGTAACGGCCACTCCTTGCTCATTTTCGAAGAAAAATGGTCCATTTATGCCTCTGGACCAAAATCCACACCAAACAGTGACTCGTCTTGGGTGTATCGGCTTTTCAATGTATGTGTGCGGGTTTTCTGTGCCCCAAATGCGACAATTTTGCTAGTTTACATACCCGCCAAGATCAAAATGAGCTTCATTTGAAAAGATGATTTTTTTTGGCAAAATCGGCATCTTCTGTAAGTCGATCGCAGGCCCAGATTCCCAGCGTTGTTCAAGCGTATGCACACCCATATTCGTTCAGCAGAAGGATAAAACAAATTATCTGTCAAATCAGACATGAGCTAAGTGTTACCATTCACGAAATAAGCACTAGTTGAAAAAAAAAAAACGTTAGATGGCGGACCATTTATAATGTGAGTTACCGAATACGTCTGCCACCGCCTTCACATTTTGGTAGCCTGTTTTCAAAATCACCCCATTTACATGAAGATCAGTAAATGACTTTCTGTTGGCTTTTAGAACTCACGCCAATTTCCAAAATTTATTAGAGCCCGGAGGTAAATTCCTAATTTCCACGGATTATTTCAGTTCCTATTAAGGTGGGAGTCAATCAGTCTATTTAATTGCCCTAAGATATTTCTTAATTGATTCCTTGCATTAACGCCCCTACATTTCTGGTATTTTCGCTTGTACCTGTTTCTCTGACCTATTAACATTTTACTTATGTATATCAGAGATTCCTCTTGCCAAGGATTTTTTCGACCAGTAGGTATTTTTTCAAAAGTTTCTTTAATTATAGACATCATACTTAAATAAAAATTAAGATTACCCGACTTGGTACTGACATCTGATCTCATCCTCTACGCAAATACTGATTGCTAATCAGTCAGCACGATAGTACAAGGGAACTGAGTATGCCACATTTTGAACTTGTCCAGAAATAATACATGGTACGACTGCAAAACATTTGGAAACGTGTTCAGGTCAGAAAAATTGAGACTGGCGTTCGATAAAGGAATGTCCACTCAAAACGATATGCTAGTCGGGTAATATATATAGTAGCTGGACTGGAGACAGTGACTGTAGAGCTCTTTACCGGCGGGGTTGTTCGATACACAATTCCAATCAGTATGCATGCTGAGAATTCAAACCCCCAAATATAAAGCGGTCGTTGGAGAAAGATGTTAATTTATCCAAATCAGACTTGGTAGTGTGAACTGAATTATATGGTGGTCTAAATATAAGAGGGCGCCTATATATCGATACTTGAATAAAAATACTCGAAGCAATACTTGGTTTATTTTTCGGTAACAACGTATGCTCAATCTCAGCCATAAATTTTATAACCACCAAATTTTATAACCATTAAATTTGTGGTATGGTTTCAAAAAAATCTCATTTAAAAAAAAGAATATTTATTTTAAAATTGTGTAGAATATTGTTACGTTTTAACCTTTTAAAACGTTTGAGTCCGTTTAAATTGCGTTAAAATAAAATTAACACTACATTGTTGTTGTTTACAGTTTTATTTGTATTTCCTCACCTTATCTTTTATACAGTTTATCTTAATACAACAACTTATTATTCGCTTATACAACATTTTTGTTTCCTTTTAAACACGACTTTATTTTATGATAAAGCTGACGACATGTAGGTAAAGCAGCCGCTTTATATACCAATTGCCTACAGTTTGGAAAGTTCCGGAAATGTCTCATATCCTCTATTTTATTTCCATTAATTCAAATGTAACACACAAAGATGGTCGAGTTGGCAGTGCTGCCAGATATGCAAATAAGTACGGCATTGACAGGGTGACACATAATTACCAAATATACCAAAATTCCTCTATACAGTTTTAAGGCGCTGATGTGGTGTATTTTTTTTTTAGACATTTTTATTTTCGTAACAATATATTCCAATGAGCAGCCGCTATCTCTGTTGCAATGCCTTGAGCATTCTAATGGATTACATGAACATTTTGTGGACAATTTAAGCCATATGGCATATTTAGCGATCATACCAAAAACACGAAGCTTGTCATACTTGTTTAGACATCTTTGTAGAGCATAAACGCATCAAAAATATATCTATAAGTTTCCCGTTGGAAATGTCGTCTTTAGTATTTTTATCATTTTTTGCTACCTCTGAATATAAGATACCAACTTATTTGGGAAAATGAGTTTTACCTTGGGGGTCTCGCCTTGATAATTGAGAAATTTCATGCTCGTCTGCGTTAAAAAACAAAACATAATAGCTTATTTTGGTCGTCCTGGATTTGGATGTTAAACGATGAGGTATATCTAAATATTATTGACGATTTGGTTACTTTGCATCATCAGCTCTGTGGTTTACATATCTTAGATCTTTCTTTAAGCAGTTGTAGCATTTATATATTATGCTACCAACATTGTTGGTATTCTTAAGTGTGCTATCTCAAAATTAATGATTTCCAAAGCAGACTGAGCATATTACAATACGATCGAAATTTTTAGCACTATGACCATGCATAGCACACTTAGAGCATTGAGCCCTTCTTGCCTTTTAAAGGCCTCCAATAAACATAAATATTGTAAAAGAATCTTATTTTTATAATTTCTGTTTTAGATATTTGCCCTTGATTTAATGCGACAAGATATCCACATTGGATCTTTTTGTTGACCGCATAAGGGCTTTATATTATGATGACCTCCTCCTCCAAACTCTTAACATTAAAACGTGGTTGACCAAATAATACCAATTTAAAGGTTTTAGCGACTTTTATCTCGTGTGTTTAAAGCTGATACTTCTATCCTTCAGAGCACGCGGAGCATCATTGTATAATGATAGTGAGTTGGAGATAATTTTCGTTCCAATGGACATTCCTTTGAAGTTATACTTTTCGCCAATCAACCCAATGTCGTTCGAGAAACTGGGTTTGGAAACAATTATTACAGAAAGAATTTTCTCCTTCATCGTTCATCGTCTTCAGAAAATAGTTGACTTATGTTGGTACTTGCTTGTATTGCCCCCATATTTTTTCTTTTTTCAAAAATTTAATGAAAAGCTGTAATTTTTAACACTTTTTATTTAAATAAATTTCTAGTAGCAAAATTCTCTATTTTTTACAAGGTTTTTAATTTTTTTAATTTTTATTATGAAAATACTATTAAAAACAAAACAAAATGGTCTATGCTTATGCTACGCACGCCTTAATTTAAAAAGAGTGAAAAACTAACGGAACTCGGGAAGGCGTAATCTCTTTTTTGGTCTCTTTTGTGGTTATTTTCCTTTAAAGTCTTTGTGATTAAAAATATGAACCAAAAAAAAAAAACGTCTTACAGCTTAATAGCTTAAGAATGAAAAAATTTTATATATAATGTTATATACATAAGAAAAACAGTGGACATTTAATCCAAAACGATAGAGAAAATAGAAAATGTGGCACAATTGTGTGATTTGTGGCACTTTTGAACGTTTGGTGGCCCAGTGGTACTCTATTTTAGCTCTTTCAGCTTAAAATTCATCAAAATACTTAAAACCGTTCAGCACATTTTTTAATGTAATTTTCCCTAATTTAGACACAAAGTAGTCTGTCGAAAAATGGTAACGGTAAGAAATTTTTAATAAATAAATTAGAGAATATAGGACACTGTCAGAGGTTAAAAAATTAATAAGTTTAAAGATTTAAGTAGAATTTAATTCTGGAAAAAGATTTAAATAATTAGAAATTGTTTAGATAAACCTTTATATACGAATTTTCACTCAAGAAATTTAATTTAGCATGTGTAAAAAGTACATTCTCTTCCCATAATTTGGTAAAAACTGATACGACACATCATCTTCATGATAAAACTGTGTCCTTCTTAATAAAAAAGACTATAAAATGTGTCTCCACTACCTGTTATGATACAGACATTTTAAAACCTAGAACAAAAAAAAAAAAAAAAACATTTACAAATAGTATCAGTACTAATGAGGAACAGTTGAACTAAAAAATTGAGAACTATATTCAATAATTTTAAATTACAAAAAAATATGTTTTTGATATATAACTTCATTCCATCTGGCATATCTACCTCAAATTAAAAATATCGTGACATTTTAAAACCTAGAACAAAAAAAAAAAACATTTACAAATAGTATCAGTAATAATGAGGAACAGTTGAACTAAAAAATTGATGACTATATTCAATAATTTTAAATTACGTAAAAATATGTTTTTGATATAGAACTTCATTCCATCTGGCATCTCTACCTCAAATTAAAAACATCGTGTTTATTTTTTGCTGGTGAAAATTTATTAAATTTTTATAATAAAAAGTGCTTAAAACTATATTTTTATTAAATTTTTGATTGTGTTTGGCAATGTTAGCTCAAAAAAAAAGTACGGAGGCAATAGCCCTAAATTCAAGGTGCAAAATAATAATGCGCCTATAACAGCTAAGAACAGATTTCAATTACTTTGTGATGACGAGGATGAAGAAGCAGTTGCTGTTAGGGATAAAATTCCTCCTATTATTGCGGATTCTTTTCTAACGTTATTGGTTTGATTAGCGAACTATATAATTTTAAAAGAATGTCTATTGAACTAAAATAATTTCTAACTGGCTTACTTTATACAAAGATGCGCTAAGTGTTCTGAAGGGAAGACAATACCAGTTCTATATGCATGAGGTGAAAAACACTAAAACCTTCTAATTAGTTTTATTTGGCTTACCTTGATTTGATATTAAATATATTTGCGACGACTTTGCCAGCTCGTACAATATAAACCTGGTAAGCGTAAAGGAATTGCCGACTAAAAGACGATGCAATATATCTTGTCGATTTTGATCATCAGCAGGTTTCTAAGAGGGAGATTATGAAGTTAAAATACTTTTTTAATGTTTCTCTGTATTGGAGAAGACCATTGAAGGGCAACAGAGGCCCTACACAATGCTCCAAATGCGCTATGTATGGTCATGGTGCAAGAAATTGTAATCGTGTGGTGGTATGTTCAGCTTGTACTGGAAACCATGATTTTGCGAAGTGTCCCCTTGAAAATGGTAATAATACTGGTGGCATAATTTACAAGTGTTATAATTGCTTAAGAAGAACTTAACCGACAGTGTCCTAGTCGGAAAGATTACTTAAAGATACATCATCGACTAACTGCTAAAGCGAAGACAACCAGCAAAAACAATGTTTCTTATTTTAATGCTAATGTCATGCTATTCCACAATTACCAAGGCGTGAACCTCTAGGTAACAATTGCTACGATGTGAACAACAATGATGACACTTCTAATGAAAAGCTAATGGAGATATTTTCCAATGCTATTGATGCTTTATAAAAATGTCAAAATAAGTATGATAAACTCCGAGATTTAGGTATGGTGCTTAAACATACTATATAACTCTATGTGTTTACAAAGGCTTCAAGTAATAAATTGGAATGCTGAAGGCATTACAAGCGAGTCAGCAGCTGCTCAATTAGAATTTACTCTTTATAGAATGAAAATTGATATTCTTCTTTTAAACGAGACCTTTCTAAGACCGTACCACAAATTCAAACTTGTTGATTATAAGATTTATAGAGAAGATCGATCCACTCATGGCGGAGGTATTCTAATTGCAATGAAAGCATACTTTGTTACCAAAAATCAAAACAAGTATTACTGAGAGTATATCAATTCAAGTGACAATGATAGACGCCCGGTTATATTTACATCGGCATATAATCCAGTGCACTTCGCCAACATTAAGGGAGATTTGGATAAACTTATATCCTTCCCTAACGATTTCTTTATATTTGGTGATTAAAATGCGCAGCACACATATTAGAACTGTTTATCGAACAACTCCGCCGGTTGGGAGCTCTACAGCCATTGTCTACAATCCAACTACCACATACATTACCCGTTATAGTATACGCGTTTTGGTCGAAACAACAGGATAAATCAACTCTGATCTAATAGAAACTGAAATTTTAACAAGCTCTGTGATTTTGTGAAAAATAAAATATTTATTGGCTAAAAAATAGAAATAATTTGCCAATAGAGAAACAATTTCTAAATACGAGGAAATTAAAAATAATAATAAAAACATTTAATTCAAACAATAAAAGTAAAAAGTTAAAATTTGCTCTGCAATGGCTGAATGCCATAAGTGCAAGAGATCAATCCGTGGCGAAACAGGAATACTTTGTTCAAGAGTGTGCGGCAGGGTACATCATTGCACCGATAAATGTTCGGGTCTTGATCAGTATTCATCAAAGGTTTTAGAATCTAATCCGTTTATAAGATATATGTGTGATGATTGCATACAATATATTCATAACGTAGATTTGGTCTTAGGAGAAATTCAAGATGGTGTCAACAAAAACAAAATAAGCTTGGCTGAATACAAAAAGGAATTTGAGTTGTCTTTAAAACAAAATGAATATGAGATTAAAAAATTATTGGAGGCAATCGAAAAAAGATATGAAGAAAGGATAAAAAAGTAGATAAGGCACAGAAAATATGTGAAAATAATGTAATTGAAGTTAAAAAACTACGCAATATGCTGAATGATCTTGAAAATAAAAATAGAGATACTTATAAAAAATTTGAAGAAAATAGTGTAAAGATGTGCAATGAAATAAAAAAAGTAATAAAAGAAAACAATAATAAACCAAACAAACTGTCATTTGCTGAAACAGTTAAAAAAATGTGATGCTGCCAGATGTACAAAAACAAGTTCCATTAATAATAAACCGAAGGACAAACAAAAAATTGCAAAAACTAAAGAAGATTTAAATAATAAAGTTGACCCAGTAAACCTAAATATTATAAACAGAAAAAATGGGACAATAGTTATACAAAGGGAAAATGATGAAGACAGAAATAAAATAAAAAAGGCTGTTGAGAATAAAATGGGTGAAAAATATGATGTTATAGCGCCATGTGCAAGAGATATGTCAATAATCATAACTGATATGTCTTTCAAATAAACTGAGGAGGAAAGAAAAAAAAGACCTAGTCCTTAGGAAACATAAAACTATGATAAAAATGAGATATTTAATGGAATAGAATATAAGAATGACGACCACCAAATAGCCACTCAATTTAATAGTTACTTCGTAATTAGTATTAAATCAATTAATAATACAATAGAATGCAATATATAAACTATTTACCTGTGATAACTAAATAGATTTAAGTTCAGTGTAATAACAACTCAAGAAATTAAAAATATTTGGAAGAATATGAAGAATAAGCCAGATTATAACAATGTTACAATTAAAATTATTGAGGATAACTGGAACGTATTGGCGCCGAAAATATGTGATATTATAAATATGTCAATGAGGACAGGAGTTTTCGCAGATAACTGGAAATACTCTATGATATCCCCGGTAGAAAAAATTTAAAAAAAAACAAATGTGATGAATTCCGCCCAATAAATACTTTGAATACCTGTGAGAAAATAATGGAAAAAAAATTAAAGGACAACTAGAGTCATACATGGAGCGACATAACTTGGTCTCCGAATATCAATCAGGGTTTAGAAAAAATTTCTCATATGAAACAACTGCAAATTACTTATTAAACAGTTGGAAATTTATAGGCAGAAAGAAAAAAATAATGGCAATATTTTTAGATTTCAAAAGAGTGTTTGAAACAATTGACAGAGATATACTTACCCAAAAATTAAATATGTATGGCATTAGGGAAAATGAACTTGAGTGGCTTAGATCATACCTTACAAATAAAAGGCAAATGACAAATGTAAATGATAAAAAATCTGATGAAATGGATAATGAATTTGGTGTACCTTAGGGCTCTATATTGGGCGCGTTGCTGTTTATAATTTACATAAATGATATGCCACGCGTACTTAAAAGATATAAAATTATACTTTATGTAGATGACACCCTAATATATGCGGAAGGGGAAACAGATGAGCAATGCAAACAATACCTACTACAAGACATAGAAAACATAAATTGTTGGTTAAAAATGAATAAACTAAAGCTAAATGAAAATAAGACCAAGCTACTTAAAATTAACACGGATGATGATTCAATAATTAAAATTAATAATGAGACAATAGAAGAAGTTAATGAAATAAAATACCTCGGTTTTATAATTGATAAGGACTTGAAACTAAATGAACACATTGATTATATATGTAAACAATTGGTAAAAAAATTGGAGACTTAAAATGGATTAGAAATAAAATATCAATAATAACTGCAATCAATATATATAATACAATGATAAAACCTCATTTTGAATTCGGATCTACAATTTTATATACCTGCTGCTCGACAACACGAATAGAAAGACTGCAAAAACTACAAAATAAAGCCACGAGATCAATACTAAAATATAATAGATACCCTACAATTCAACTTATGTTGGACACACTAAAATGGTTAAATATCCAACAGAGACTGATCCTTAACACCCTAAAATTTATTCAAAAAATGATAACGGGAATAGCGCCTAGTTACCTAACCGAACAACTTAAATATGTAAAAGATGTGCAACCGTAGCACCTGCGAAACACTGAAGATTTCCGTTTACCACTGACGGAGGCAACATCCATGCAGAGGTCACTTTTTTTCAATGGACTCAAACTTTGCAACATGCTACCGGAATTTGTAAAAACAGAAACAAACTTTAATATGTAAAGTGTCCGCCATTTTTCATTAAATAACAGCGTCTGTTCCCTTGCAAATGATTCAATCATTACGTGTTTGAAGTTGCTGTCCAGTAAGTCAGTGAAATATCCGGGCGTTTGACCATGTATTATCTTCAATTTTTTTTTACCTATAATTTAATTCAATAAGTTTTAGAAGCCCTGGAAAATTAAATCTTGCACAAATATGCCAAAATCGGCCGAAAACACATCTTGTATGAAAGAATCTTATTCTTCAGTTAAGTTTAGATCTCCTGTTGAGTAAAAGATAAAGGGCACTACTGCAACTTACTGCCTTTTCTCACAAATATATACAAATATATACTTTACCGCAGAAAATAAGAAACTGTCACGGACTAATAATACAATTCTGATTAGAAAAATCAAAAATTCTTCTACAGATTATCTTCTCAAATACCTTGTCTAATAGACTTAGAATGCTGATGATTAGGATCCTTCCGCGGCTTAGAAACGGATATTACCTTAGCCATTTTAAAAATTAAAGAAAAATGCATTCACTATGAAAAAATTCAACAATTCAATTAGTAATCGGACATATTCTTGAGAATAATGCTATTAATGTCATCCAAACTCATGGGTGGCTTTATAATTCTTCAGTATCATCACGAACGATTCAACTTCAGCTGAATCGATGAGATCTATATTAGATCTATCAAGAATTCTGATTAAGAATAAATTCTGTGACAGCCGAGTCAATAGGAGAAAAATTATACAAAATGATAAAGGGTCCGCCAAATATTTTTATTTTTGAAAATGCTATAAAAATACTACTGAATATTTTCTCAATTTTTTTTTTTATTTGAAAGTACAATCCTTCCGGTTAATAATGGAAAATAATTTCATTCAAATGGCTGCCTCGGCTGGCCACGCAGTAGCCTACACGATCGGTCCGATTTTTAAGCACATTATCGATTGTGTGCCGCTTTATTTCACCAATGGCTTCATTGAGTGTAGCTTCGGCTGTGTGGCACGTAGCGCCGTCCTGTTGAAACCAAATGTTGCTAATATCCTCCTCTTCAATTTTTGTGCGCAAAAATTCGTTCAATATGGCTCGATAACGATCGCCACTCCTTGCTCATTTTCGAAGAAAAATGGCCCAATTATGCCTCTGGACTAAAATCCGACCCAGCAGTGACTCGTCTTAGGTGTATCGGCTTTTCAATGTATGCGTGCGGGTTTCTGTGCCCCAAATACGACAATTTTGCTTGTTTACATACCCGCTGAGGTCAAAATAAGCTTCATCTGAAAGGATGATTTTTTTTGAAAAATCGTCATCTTCTGTAAGTCGATCGCAGGTCCAGATTACCAACGTTGTTCAAGCGTATACACACCCATATTCGTTCGGCAGAATGATAAAACAAATTATCTGTCAAACCAGACATGAGCTAAGTGTTACCATTCACGAAATAAGCACTAGTTGAAAAAAAAACGTTAGATGACGGACGCACTAAGAGAAATATTGTGCAATTTGTACGAAATAATGAGATAAATTTTATTTAGTACGATAATTTAATTATTAATAATAATAATAATAATAATAATAATAATAATAATAATAATAATAATAATAATAATAATAATAATAATAATAATAATAATAATAATAATAATAATAATAATAATAATAATAATAATAATAATAATAATAATAATAATAATAATAATAATAATAATAATAATAATAATAATAATAATAATAATAATAATAATAATAATAATAATAATAATAATAATAATAATAATAATAATAATAATAATAATAATAATAATAATAATAATAATAATAATAATAATAATAATAATAATAATAATAATAATAATAATAATAATAATAATAATAATAATAATAATAATAATAATAATAATAATAATAATAATAATAATAATAATAATAATAATAATAATAATAATAATAATAATAATAATAATAATAATAATAATAATAATAATAATAATAATAATAATAATATAATAATAATAATAATAATAATAATAATAATAATAATAATAATAATAATAATAATAATAATAATAATAATAATAAATAATAATAATAATAATAATAATAATAATAATAATAATAATAATAATAATAATAATAATAATAATAATAATAATAATAATAATAATAATAATAATAATAATAATAATAATAATAATAATAATAATAATAATAATAATAATAATAATAATAATAATAATAATAATAATAATAATAATATTAATAATAATAATAATAATAATAATAATAATAAATAATAATAATAATAATAATAATAATAATAATAATAATAATAATAATAATAATAATAATAATAATAATAATAATAATAATAATAATAATAATAATAATAATAATAATAATAATAATAATAATAATAATAATAATAATAATAATAATAATAATAATAATAATAATAATAATAATAATAATAATAATAATAATAATAATAATAATAATAATAATAATAATAATAATAATAATAATAATAAATAATAATAATAATAATAATAATAATAATAATAATAATAATAATAATAATAATAATAATAATAATAATAATAATAATAATAATAATAATAATAATAATAATAATAATAATAATAATAATAATAATAATAATAATAATAATAATAATAATAATAATAATAATAATAATAATAATAATAATAATAATAATAAAATAATAATAATAATAATAATAATAATAATAATAATAATAATAATAATAATAATAATAATAATAATAATAATAATAATAATAATAATAATAATAATAATAATAATAATAATAATAATAATAATAATAATAAATAATAATAATAATAATAATAATAATAATAATAATAATAATAATAATAATAATAAATATATAATAATAATAATAATAATAATAATAATAATAATAATAATAATAATAATAATAATAATAATAATAATAATAATAATAATAGATAATAATAATAATAATAATAATAATAATAATAATTAATAATATTAATAATAATAATAATAATAATAATATATAATAATAATAATAATAATAATAATAATAATAATAATAATAATAATAATAATAATAATAATAATAAATAATAATATATAATAAATAATAATAATAATAATAATAATAATATATAATAATAATAATAATAATAATAATAATAATAATAATAATAATAATAATAATAATAATAATAATAATAATAATATAATAATAATAATAATAATAATAATAATATAATAATAATAATAATAATAATAATAATAATAATAATAATAATAATAATAATAATAATAATATTAATAATAATAATAATAATAATAATAATAATAATAATAATAATAATAATAATAATAATAATAATAATAATAATAATAATAATAATAATAATAATAATAATAATAATAATAATAATAATAATAATAATAATAATAATAATAATAATAATAATAATAATAATAATAATAATAATAATAATAATAATAATAATAATAATAATAATAATAATAATAATAATAATAATAATAATAATAATAATAATAATAATAATAATAATAATAATAATAATAATAATAATAATAATAATAATAATAATAATAATAATATAATAATAATAATAATAATAATAATAATAATAATAATAATAATAATAATAATAATAATAATAATAATAATAATAATAATAATAATAATAATAATAATAATATAATAATAATAATAATAATAATAATAATAATAATAATAATAATAATAATAATAATAATAATAATAATAATAATAATAATAATAATAATAATAAAATAATAATAATAATAATAATAATAATAATAATAATAATAATATAATAATAATAATAATAATAATAATAATAATAATAATAATAATAATAATATAATAATAATAATAATAATAATAATAATAATAATAATAATAATAATAATAATAATAATAATAATAATAATAATAATAATAATAATAATAATAATAATAATAATAATAATAATAATAATAATAATAATAATAATAATAATAATAATAATAATAATAATAATAATAATAATAATAATAATAATAATAATAATAATAATAATAATAATAATAATAATAATAATAATAATAATAATAATAATAATAATAATAATAATAATAATAATAATAATAATAATAATAATAATAATAATAATAATAATAATAATAATAATAATAATAATAATAATAATAATAATAATAATAATAATAATAATAATAATAATAATAATAATAATAATAATAATAATAATAATAATATATAATAATTAATAATAATAATAATAATAATAATAATAATAATAATAATAATAATAATAATAATAATAATAATAATAATAATAATAATAATAATAATAATAATAATAATAATAATAATAATAATAATAATAATAATAATAATAATAATAATAATAATAATAATAATAATAATAATAATAATAATAATAATAATAATAATAATAATAATAATAATAATAATAATAATAATAATAATAATAATAATAATAATAAT